>JAUPMG010254500.1:0-19963 GCA_031762675.1 Pachysandra terminalis | reverse complement strand
GTTGACTGAGAAGAGGTTGACCTCTTCTCTGGGCCCTATTAAAATGAGAGAGAGACCAAAAAAAGACGACTGAGAGAAAAAAAGAAGAAGAGAAGAGGAAGGTTTTTTTTTTTCGTTTTAAAAATATATTTTAAAACACCGTTACATTTGACGTTGACGGTTAAATTCACGTGGCAGCAATTCAATGGTGATGTATGAATTGCTGGAAGTCTTAAGCTGTATAGGATGTGGAGCCCTATATCTTGGGGTTCGCCAAATCCAGTACGTTAAACATGTCAATTCAAATATTCATCCCTGTATCCATATTTATGCAACAGCCTAGAAAGGACCTTTTACAGTCCATTTTTCTTACAGATTTTACCAAAAAAAAGAAAATCCAATTAATACTCATAGCTTCGTTTGAATTCCATAACCTGTTGTTGTCATAAAGAATAGAAGGTGAGAGATGGAGAGTTGATGGAGAACAAAACAGGTTAGGGACGGCTGCCCTGTTGTGTCTTATTTATCATAAAAGGGTAAAGTACATAAATATCCCTAAAATTAATCACTTATTACATTTTATACCCTGTTGTCTACACTTCCCCTCAAATGGAGCATATATATCCATCATGAAAGGCTTGCCTAGAACATCCACCAAATGGTAACCAGTTACTCCTTTTGTGAGAGCACATGCTAACTGATCTTGTTAAGTAACCAATTGTAATGACTCAAATCTAGAAAATAAATTTAATAATTGATAATTAAGTGTTTAAATAAGCTAAGTTGAATAATGATTGGTTCGGGTTTAATTTTAAGTGTTTTGTCCTTAATTGGTTTGATTTATGGTCTTTGGGGCAAAATTGTAAATAAAAGTAGTTGGGTATATTTAATTATTGATTTAAAAGAAATTAATAATCATCAAAATATAATTATATACATAAATAAATTGTTTTGGATGAAGTTCAATTGAAAAATACATGTTTAAACCTTCTTTATAAAGTATAGTGCATATTTGGGGTTTTAGTGTAATTTCTGTTAACAGGGGTAATTAAGTTATGTCGAAAAGTTGTTGTGAGACTTGAATTGACCCAAGTGGAACCAAGACCTAGGTAATTTCGTTTGATCAATTAACTTAGATGGTTAGGATGAGTTTGTTTGGTGTTAGTAGGTTAGTGGGAGTTGCACCATTGGTCAACTAATTCTAATCCTATTAGGTTAGGGTTTTGATCTAAGTTTTTTTATCTAAATAAAAGTCATTATCATTGGGAGAGAGAGGATCAATAAATATTGAAAGGTTTGTGAGTTTTGTGTGTACTACACCCTTGTGAGAAGATCATAGAAGAACAAGGAAGAAGAGAAGTTCTAGGTTGTTCAGGAAATCAAGTACATAAACCATGCATATTCCTTGCTCTAAATAGAATGCAATGGGTATAGGGGTAGGTAAGATGTGTTTTTAAGTTCTGGGTTTTGGTGTTTTAAGGTTTTGAATTGTATCATAGGTTTAAAACTATTCTAGATTATGAATCAATGTAGTATGTTAAGTAAGGGTTATAATGGTGAATAAGTGTACATAAAATATGGGGTTTTGTGAGAAATACTACAATATATATATACCCACACACGTGTGTGATTGATGTTTCTCTCAAATTTTGTCAAGTTTCGTACCTTTGGTATATTGAAAGGCTTACCGAGATTTCTGGGCAGCTTCGGTACACACCTTGGCATACTAAAGGCTCTGCCGAAGTCTCTGTGGGTTACAGTTTGTATTTCAAGTTGTTCTACTGAACTTGCTTCGATATACCAAAGGGTCTGCCGAAACCCTTCGACATACCTTCGGTAAGGGTTCGGCATACCTTCGGTAAGGAGTTCGGCATACTGAAACTTTTAAAAGTTTTCCAATGTAGATGAACTTTTACAGAAAGCATACAAATATGTTAGATAGATGGAATATGATATATACTTACAGATTTGACAAATATTTAATATAGTGATGCTTACCATTAGGATTATGCCTGTGTTCTAATTGACAAGTGTGGGTTTGGTTTTATGTTCAATACAATGGATGCATGTGTATATTGTGATTTTAATTTCATATCATGTATATTTCATTTACAATCTTGCATAAGATTTTGCATATGTGACTCGAGTATTGACTGATTTCATATGACTTGAGCATTGTGACTTTGATAAAGTCCAATGAGTTTGACTTGACACTTTGATTCCTTGATGAGGAATTTATGGATATAGCATTGGGGGAACATAGAGATGTTAGGATTGATTGTGTGAGGCAGCAAATGGTTATTGTTGTGACACATTGTTGGTTAACTTGTTCCATGGGAACATCCACAACATATAAGAGATGCTAGACGTAGGTTATTCCAATGTGAGGTGGACATGGTTAGCATAATGGTATTGTAAATATATTGTTTTGCATTCATGTCATAGGTGTTGGATGAAAAGTTAAGCAAGGCCATGGAGAGTGTCAAAAGAGGATTTGGACTCCTTGAGTTTAAATTCCCTAAAGGTGAAAATAGTGAGGGGAATTGATCCCCTTGGGTTGAAAGCCCTAGAAAATCACGCTGTACACGTGGGATGTAAGAGAGTGTTACCTAGCTGTATTAAACTCGGGTACCAAGCAATGAGTTCTTGGAGGTGGTTGTTGCTTGCCAAAAGTCGGATCGTTTTGTCCGGCGGGTAGCCATAAGTCTGGTAGATTTGACATGGCTAATCTTAACTAGACCTGATCACAGTGCATGCATCTAGCATCTAAGTTGTTTTGTTGTATTATGCATGAGTCATTCTTGCATGATCATCTTGTGATTTCATCATAACATATTCATTCTTCGTATCATCATTTCATTATCGTTGTTTATATTCTTATGCAGTGTACTGGTTTTAGATAGTAATATAATCGGTTAAGTAACATGCGCTAATTTCCTGTTATCATGTATATGATATAATGATTGCATTTTTATATGAGTTCGATATGGATGTATTCTATTTGTGTTATCGATTGTGCATGTGTTACTTACTGGGCCTCATAGCTCACGCCTTTTTATGCGTTGTTTGTCAACAGGTTAAAGAGATAGGATGGAGTGGTGGATGCATATTAGAATTAGTTAATTACTTTCTGTTTTATGGTTTAGTTCTTATTTTGAATTGTAATAGTTAGTTGAAGAGCTAGGTTTTACTTTCATTTTCTGGTTATGGATTGGAACAGTGATGTAAGGGAATTTGATTGGTTTGATTTATATTATATTAGCTTCCACATGAGTATTCTTTTGTGGCTCATTGGTTCAATCACCTGGATCCATTGGGTTGGGTTCGTGGGGTTGCGCCTCGAGATCGTAGAAATCCATATCTCGGATTTTGTGGCATGACAGATTTGTATTAGAGCTCTTGGTTTAGTGATTCTATGGAGATTATAGACACATGGAATAGGTTGGAGACACATAGAAGGAGTCTAGGTTGTTTGCTGCTGTGTGATAACATGATGTATTTTTACTTACTATTTGATTTGCTTTACTTGTATGAGTTTCATTATATGTTAGTGTTGAGTTGGGGTCTCTGGATCAGTTGAGGAATGATAGAGGTCGGGTTAATGTCATGACTCGTGAGACTAGGGAGTTTGATGATGGTGTAGCAAATGCAGTTCTTGAAGGTAAACGGTTCACACAAACTTATTAGTTGTTAATGAATTTATTCCTTATTGCATGAATTAATAAGAATTAATGTTTGTTTACTATATGCTTTGATTCATGCTGAGCTTGAGATTTGAAAAGTGATGCACAATGGATTTTGGAAATGGTTGTTCTTGAGATTTAGTATGCTAAATTTCGGGGACGGAATTTTCTAAAGGCGAGGAGATTGTAATGAGTTAAATCTAGAAAAGAAATTTAATAATTGATAATTAAATGTTTAAATAAATTAAGTTAAATTATGTTTGGTTCAGGTTTCATTTTAAGTGTTTTGTCCTAAATTTTTTTCATTTATGGCCTTTGGGGCAAAACAGTAAATAAAAGTAGTTGAGATATTTAATAATTGATTTAAAAGAAATTAATAATCATCAAAATATAATTATAAACTTAAATAAATTGTTATGGATGAAGTTCGATTCAAACGTACATGTTTAAACCTTCTTCGTAAAGTATAGTGCAAATTTGGGGTTTTAGTGTAATTTCTATTAATAGGGGGTAATTAAGTTATTTCGAAAACTTGTTGTGGGCCTTGAGTTGACCCAAGTGGACCCAAGACCTAGGTAATTTCGTTTGATCCAATTAACTTAGATGGTTAGGATGAGTTTGTTTAGTAGGTTAGTGGGAGTTGCACCATTTGGTCTACTAATTCTAATCCTATTAGGTTTCGGTTTTGATCTAGGTTTTTTGATCAAAATAAACATCATTAACATTGGATGAGGGAGGATCACGAAATATTAAGAGGCTTGTGAGGTTTGTGTGAGCTACACCCTTGTGAGAAGATCTTAGAAGAAGGAAGAAGGGAAGTTCTACTACTGTTCAGAAAATCAAGTACATAAACCATGTATATTCCTTGACTTTAAACAGAATGCAATGCATATAGGGGTAGATAAGATGTGTTTTTAAGGTCTGTCATAGGTTTAAAACTGTTCTAGATTAAGAATCAATGTAGTAGGTTAAGTATGGGTTAAAATGGTGAATAAGTGTATATAAAATAATGGGTTTTGTGAGAAATACTATTATATGTTGTGTGATGTATATATATATATATACATGCATGTGATTGATGTTTTTCTTGAATTTTATGAAGTTCCGTATCTTCGGTATACTCCTCGGTATACCGAAAGGCTTACCGAGATTTCTGGGCAGCTTCGGTACACACCTCGACATACTGAAGGCTCTGCCAAAGTCTCTGTGGGTTAAATTTTGTCTTTCGGTTAGGTCTACCCAACCTGCTTCGGTATACCAAAGGGTCTGCCAAAACCTTTCGGCATACCTTTGGTAAAAGGTTGAGCATACCGAAACTTTTCAAAGTTGTCCAATGTAGATGAAATTTTATAGAAAGCATACAAATATGTTAGTTAGATGGAATATGATGTATATTTACAGATTTGACAAGTATTTAATATAGTGATGCTTACCATTAGGATTATGCCTATGTTCTAATTGACATGTGTTTGGTTTTATGTTCAATACAATGGATGCATGTGTATATTGTGATTTTAATTTCATATCATGTATATTTCATTTACAATCTTGCATAAGATTTTGCATATGTGACTCGAGTATTGACTGATTTCATATGACTTGAGCATTGTGACTTTGATAAAGTCCAATGAGTTTGACTTGACACTTTGATTCCTTGATGAGGAATTTATGGATATAGCATTGGGGGAACATAGAGATGTTAGGATTGATTGTGTGAGGCAGCAAATGGTTATTGTTGTGACACATTGTTGGTTAACTTGTTCCATGGGAACATCCACAACATATAAGAGATGCTAGACGTAGGTTATTCCAATGTGAGGTGGACATGGTTAGCATAATGGTATTGTAAATATATTGTTTTGCATTCATGTCATAGGTGTTGGATGAAAAGTTAAGCAAGGCCATGGAGAGTGTCAAAAGAGGATTTGGACTCCTTGAGTTTAAATTCCCTAAAGGTGAAAATAGTGAGGGGAATTGATCCCCTTGGGTTGAAAGCCCTAGAAAATCACGCTGTACACGTGGGATGTAAGAGAGTGTTACCTAGCTGTATTAAACTCGGGTACCAAGCAATGAGTTCTTGGAGGTGGTTGTTGCTTGCCAAAAGTCGGATCGTTTTGTCCGGCGGGTAGCCATAAGTCTGGTAGATTTGACATGGCTAATCTTAACTAGACCTGATCACAGTGCATGCATCTAGCATCTAAGTTGTTTTGTTGTATTATGCATGAGTCATTCTTGCATGATCATCTTGTGATTTCATCATAACATATTCATTCTTCGTATCATCATTTCATTATCGTTGTTTATATTCTTATGCAGTGTACTGGTTTTAGATAGTAATATAATCGGTTAAGTAACATGCGCTAATTTCCTGTTATCATGTATATGATATAATGATTGCATTTTTATATGAGTTCGATATGGATGTATTCTATTTGTGTTATCGATTGTGCATGTGTTACTTACTGGGCCTCATAGCTCACGCCTTTTTATGCATTGTTTGTCAACAGGTTAAAGAGAGGATGGAGTGGTGGATGTATATTAGAATTATTTTCTGTTTTATGGTTTAGTTCTTATTTTGAATTGTAATAGTAAGTTGAAGAGTTATGTTTTACTTTCATTTTCTAGTTGGTTTCTCATTGGTTTAATAAGCCGGATCCATTGGGTTGGGTTCGTGGGGTTGCACTTCGAGATCGTAGAAATCCATATCTCGGATTTTGGGACGTAACACAAATTGAAGACAATCCCCTCCTCTATCGATTCGTTCATGAAAGTGCAGTTGAGATATCCTAGATGGGGGTGAATAGGTTTTAAAACTTTTATGCGAAATTAACAATGCGTTTAAATCCTTTGGATTATGTTATCATTAATTATCAAATATGCCTATAATTAATCAACTAATAACTCATGTGAATAATGGAAAACCTAGCATGCAATATCTACCATTCAATATACGCAAGTAATCCATAATAAACACAATTTATAGTGGTTCAACACTCTGGTCTATGTCTACTTCCAAGGGCACCGCACACAGTTCCAAGGTATTAACTAGGGCTGGTTTTCAAGCGGCTCACCACCAACCGCTAAAAGCGAGGTTTCGAACGGAGAACCTCCAACCATTACAACAAGGTTTTTGCCTTGGCTCACCCCGAATCGGAATTTCTTTTAGGGTGGTTCAATTGCTATTGCTACCGATCTACATCCACCTTAAGTTTTCAATAAAAATAAAAAATCTGGGAACTTGCTCAAATAGATTTACCAATAAATTGCAAGTTCGTTGTTGTGATCCAAGCCCGACCTTCTCGCACGAATTCCTTGCTCCATTGTTGAAGATGCTCCAATGAACGGCGCACAAAGCGGATGAGGGGCTTACAACCCTTTTGACGTGTGTGTGTGTGAATCTACCTATGGGTTCCTACACATCTAGGGTTGAGGACTTGTCCTCAATCTATCTTCTCATTAGATGAGTGTTGAATACTCTCTCCCACCATGTGAATGGGGAAGAAGATGGTGAGGGAATTCCTCAAAGCCTCTTGAAGGTTTCTAAGCTCTCCTCAATCTCCAAGGCTTTTTCAGAATTGAATTTCAAGTAATAGGTGAAGAGAATTGATGTTCTATTTATAACAAATCACCTTACTACACGCTCCCGATCAACTTGTTCGGTCGACCAAGTAATTCCCCACGGCTAGTTAGAAGCCCAACGGCTTTATTTTTTTTAAACTCGAGAAACCTGGTCAACCGGATTTTTCGGTCGGTTGACCGCTTTTTGGGAATTCCAGAGACGCCCCCGAATTGGGTTCGTTGGTAGAATTCATCCGATCGACCTTGGGTTGACCCAGTCGATCAAACCAAAGAGATTGGTTGATCGGGTGGCTACAGGGTCTGTTTTGCAAGCAGAATGGGGACCGGTCGATCTGGAGTGACTGGACTGCCCATCGATCGACCGGGCCCTGGGAAAACCTGATTTACCAATTTCTAAGGTCTTCTATCCAAAGGTCATCAACGGTTGGTGACGACCACCCATTGGCAGTACCCGGTTGTCCAGACATGATTCCAAATGACCACGGTTTGCTGAATGCCCCTTAAAATGTAAAGGGCACTCAGGCTCCTTTGAAACTAAATCAATTTACCAATTAAGCTCAGAGTTTCTAAGGGCTGTCTAGTGTGTATACCATAATACTTACCTTGGCTAGGAGGCCATCCAACGGATACAATTGCTGAAGCTTGGCCTTCCTTGGGTCCACAACGGTCTTGATCTTCATATGAAAGCACATACAGACACTCACATACAGACACTCAAGGACATTGTCACTAAATTGACAAACAAGGGATGTCAAGGATTTGGCTATGACATTAACAATCTTCGTATTTGCAATTTGTGAAAAAAACACCTAGCCTAGGTACTACACTAGACTTATAAAATTGAATAAAATATTTACCAATTAGAACCCGATTCAATTCCAAAAGCATCCTAGAGCTAAGCTACAAAAAATGTGACTAAATGCACTTTGTGTTTCCCCTTAGCTCTTGGATCCACTCCCTCATACTTTGACATACCTGCAAGCAAACACATAGTATGGGTGGAGTACTCTGTTCTCTCCCTTTTTGACAGAAAATGACAAAGATATAACCAGATGGGGGGAATCCCAAGTAAGTTTGCATGCTTGGGAGGCTCAGATTTACTATAAGCCCCACACTAGAAGCAGCAAACTTGAATTTATGCACAAACAATTAGATATACCTATGAGGGGATAGTTGGGTTTAGGATTTTACTATAAAACCAAAAACCTTTTAACCTCCTTGAGATGTGCACCCATAAAGATATAACAATGATGTACAATGCAAAGTCAAACCAATATGCATAAATAATATTCCTATCTAGCACATGCAAAAATGGTTTGAGCAACCCATTGGGAATTACATAAAGAATTTACCTATAAGGCAGAGTCCCATCCCAATGAAAGTAAAATAGTGGATAAAGACATGTAGTGATGTGTGCATTCAAATGTGTATAAATCAACTTGATTTTACTATAGGGACATAACAATAGACAAAACAGAAGATGTATGAATAGATATACCTATAACGGAAGGCATACAAGTTCTGAAATGAACACACAACACATGTCATATGATCCACCAGAAAATTACATAGACAAGCAAAATGATATTACTATAAAGCACATAAAGTCTACACACATAAGTACGCATATAAGAGAAGGAAACAAAAAATTAATACAACTATAAAAGGTATGCGAGTCCCAGCTCAATAAAAAGTACATGACCTAGCCAAAATGACATCAAAGCATATAAAAATCATCTAGGCAGATAGCCCTTTACTCTGCACAATGGAATGGTGGTTCCTGCAGTCCTGCCACCAAACGCAATATTCGATAGCATTTTCCTCGTTTGGTTTAGCATCCGCTGCATCAAGGAGAGCCTGCAGTCCTGCACATCTGACCGACATCTCATCTCGGTGATCTGTGCACCCATCAACTCCAACATGTCACAGGTGGAAGCTCGAGGCGCAAAACGTTGATAAGGAGAGTGCACAGGAGTATCTGGTGAGCACTCTGGCTGGTCTGCATCGAAATCCTCCGCATCCATGTCGATTTCTTGCTCTACGTGAAACTCTCGAGGCAAAAAGGTCCATTTTTGCAAGGTTCGCCTTTGAGAAGGGAATAGACTGGATAATCGAAGCATCAGCAAATGCAATCATCCCTGCTGTTTTCCTCAATTCTGTCATGAGGTAGCCAAAGGGACAGGCACTATGGCCAGGAGAGGAGGCAGGCTATATGATGGGTCGAAAGATCAAAAAAAGAAGACACAGGCGAACTCCAGTCACAACCATGAAAAGAACCTGAACCATATACTGGGATGGGAGAGCTCAGTCTTATTCCCTTTATGCGGATACACGTTTGTCATAAAGAAATTGTGTAATATCCGGTAATGGGGTTTCAAACATGAATCCTCAAGGCCAGGCCCTGTCCGAGGTGCGTATAACCTCTCCACCACACAGAAAGACAATGGCAGTGTTCATCCGTTCGGTGGAAAAGTTCACAAAAGACTCGTGACCGGGAGAGAGAGGGACATGGATCATAAAGGAGATAAGCTCAGGTGTCACTCTCTTCAGACGTCCATTCCACGACACGGAGAAATAGAGCGGGTCAAGACTGTACGCAGAAATGTGACTATAGACGTCGTTGACCATGTGAGGATAAGTTGGACCTCCCAGTGGAGAATGCTAGTCCAGTCAGTACCACGTAGGATTTCAATGACCCCGTACTCGGTGAGGTCATTAAGGATAGCGCGTCGTTCCACTACCACGGCCTTATTTTTCAGCATTTTGGCCATGAGTGTGACATGCTCGTGAACCGGTTCGACTGTCGGCAGAAAAATCGAAGGTCCGTGAGAGGCAGAAGACGAGGCCTCTCCCTTACTCGATCATTTACCCCTAGTTTTTAATAGGCATGATGGTATAGGTAAACGAACTCAAGGACACAAAAACAAAAACACAAAAAATGAACTACAGAGAAACTACAATGGACTATAATGAACTAGGTTCTAAACAAATTCCTAGACCAAAGCACAAGAAAAATGGACTAGGAAGCACAAGAGGGAAAAAAAATAAGAAGAACCCCCAAAAAAAAAAAAAACAAAACAAGAGAAAACACACAAACAAGCATCTAATGTTAGCAAGATAGAACATTTAGATGAAAAAGAGCAAAACTACAAGAAAAATAGTGAAACTTACTTGATTCAAGCTCCAATGAGGAAGAAATCAAGGGAGGACAAATGGGAAGGGGGAAAGCCTAAAATAAATGAAGGGAAATGAAAGAAAAGAGAATAAGAGGGTTTTTTGTGCTCTAAAGGCCCGTGCGGAAAAAGCAGATTCGCACGGGCCAGTCGACCGAGCAACCCAGAACATGCATATATATTGAAAAAAAAAATCAGAAAAATTCATAGAAAATTTCTAAAAAATCGAAACATACACACAAGCCAACATGAAGTATGCAAATAAATATTTTAAACTATAAACATGCACATATCAAGAAAAAGGAACTAGTTATGCACATCAAAAATATTAATGTAAACATGCATGTGCACAAGTAGTTTGCGTATCACATACTTAGGAATAAAGGTGTAACTATGAGATTAATGCCTAAGAATGTGATACCCACGGTGGAAATTACTCCTTAGGGATCTACCTAGTGGGTTTTGTCGAAGAAGGCCTAGGTGGCTTCCTAGACCTGGTTTCCTCTACAACTTTCTTCAGTTTCAAGTTTTATTCATCTAATCAATCAGATTGAACTTTTCGATTCAAGAACTAGAGGATCCTGATCCTGTGAGACTGAGGAAGACTTACCCTTATCAAATTTGACTATGAAGTCAAGGGTGTCGCTCCATTTTGGTCTCTTCCTCCACAGATTTTCCTTTTCTGGAGAAAACAGGATCACAGAGTTTCATCTTGCATTCCAATGCAAGATGACCCTCCCTTCCACTGTAGTTTCACACTAGTTTTCCAAGAAGGGCATTAAATTTTCCTTTACGGCCATGCCCTTCTGGAGTGCAAGCCATAAGGCAGATCAAAGAAGAAGTGGAAGGTCCTTCTTCAACCACATAGCAGTGATCTGCTGTCCTGAGACCTCTCATAACAAGCTTTCCAAGTTTGTCAGAGATCTCACAACCATCATTGCTAAAGCTCACGCGATGCTCTCTATCACACAGCTATGATACGCTTAGGAGGTTATGTTGCAAACCTTCTATATAAAGAACATCATCAATGGTAGGCAAGTAGAAAGCTTTACAGAACCCCTACCAGTGATGCGAACTTTACTCCCATCCCCATAAGTTGTAAATCCTCCTTTAAAATCTTCAAAGGTAGTGAAGAAGGATTTGTCTCCAGTCTGGAGGCCCCACTGTCTAGATATCATCTAGGTGGGTTCGGCATAGTCCCTTCGTGTGAGTGACTAAACATTTGTTCCTATTTTTGGGAACCCACACAAAGTATTGGATAGGAGCACACCAATTGAGTCTGGAGAATTCAGAAGATTTTCCTGATTGTTCTGACATTCTCGAACACAGACTCTTGGTGGAATTCCTAGGAGATCTCTTTTTCCTATTCCTCCTCTTCTTAGAAGAGTCATTTTTTTTTTATAGTTTTAACTATTTGATTCTTGTAGGGAATCTTCAAGCTAGAGGGCATCACACCTTTCCCTTTGTCCTGAAGGGCGGTGGTCATCTAGGCAAACTCCAAGTACACTCAAAGTGTAGGTGCCCTAACTCACCACAGGTGTGGCATATATTCCTAGTTTTGCTAATGCTAGCATTGTGGGAAGAGGACTCACCCTTCTAAAAAATAGAGAAGGTGTTGTGTTTTCTATAAACCTTATTATGGCAACTCTGACCAGTTCTATCCCTGGATTCTTTAAGTTGTCTAATTTCAGCTAATAGTTCAGTTTTTTCTGATTTTACTTTTTTCAACTCTAAACTATCTGGTTAACCTTTTTTTCTTATCGGTAAAGGTAAGTTTATATTAAAAAGGCCCAAAAGCCAAAACTATACAAAACGAAGAATATAATACAGAGTGTAATCCACCACCAAAACTATACAAGAAGACTATTCAGAAACATCCCATTTCTGACCCCAATATCTATCAAACTCACTAAATTTACACCCCCCAAATTCTGAGAAGTTGGCAGTCCAACAAAAAAGTAAAGAAATTATACTGTCAATAATCTCGTGGGTATCCTTCTTGTATTCTTTGAAAATTCTCTGATTTCTTTCACTCCATAACAACCACGTAATGGCTGTCGGACACAGGTTCCAAAGAATGGAACTCCTCCTACTACCCTTTCTCTTCTTGTTTTTCAAACCCTAACTATTCAGATGAGCCTTTAGGTGATCTTGCATAACCCACTCTAACCCAAATCTTTGGAGGAAGAAGAGCCAAAGGTTATGAGTCTCCTCACAGTGAAGCAAAAAATGTGAGGTCGTCTCCTCCTTCTTACAAAAACTACATCTCGAGGCCAAAGACCACCCTCTCCTTTTGAGGTTGTCACACGTGAGGATACTGTTAAGAAATGCCGTCCACAGAAAAAAAAAGAAAAAGAAACCTTAGAAGGAATACCCGCAAACCAAACACTCCTCTAGAGACCATCCCCTTCAACCTCTCCATCCCACGCCATATACATAGACTTAACCAAGAAGCCTACACCATCTCCTCCCTTCCAAACTCTAACATCATCACCATATGAAATTTTAATAACTTGAATTTTTTCCAAAAGTGAAGAAACCTCATCAACTTCGCAATCAAAGATATTCCTTCTAAGTTTGAGGTCCCAATTCCAACCCCTACTATCTCCAACTAAATTCTCCCTAACCCAACTGTCTACGTTAGAGGAAATAGCCGCAACCCCCGGGAACGAAAGTAACAAAGGTTCATCACCACACCAAATATCCTTCCAGGATTTCACCCTTCCTCCTTCCCCAACCCTAAATTTCACTCTTTTGTCAAAAACCTCCCTAGTTGAACAAATAGCTTTCCAAACTCCCACCCCATATGCATCTCTACATTTCTTAGTTTTCCATCCCCCCTTCCTCAACCCCATATTTAGAGCCTACCACTTCTCTCCATAATCCTTCCATTTCTACTCCAAATCTCCATAACCACTTTGCCAAAAGGGCCAAATTAAATTGTGTTAGGTTTCTTAATCCCCTCCACACACACTTCCTTTCTAATGCACACAGTTGACCATTTAACAAGATGGTATTTTTGCACATCATCATAACCACCCCACAAATAGTCCCTTGTAACTTCTCAAGTCTCCTAGCCACCAAAATTGGCATCTTAAGAATTGGCATGAAATACGTTGGTAAGTTGGCCAAAGAGTTCTTTAAGAGGACTAATGTACCCACCTTAGACAAAAATCAGGACTTCCACTTTGCCAACTTCCTTTCTGACCTCTCAATCACCTTGTTCCACACACTACTTGTCTTATAGGTAGTCCCCAATGGGAGACCCAAGTACTCCGAAGGTAAGGATCCGATGTTACACCCCAGCCACTTCACTAAATGATTCAGATTACCAGTAGCCCCAACTCCAATAATCTCATATTTGGCCAAGTTAATATGGAGCCCCGACACTGCTTCAAAGCAAACAAGGATACACCTCAACGCCTTTAGATCAGATTGTCTGTCTCTACAAATTATCAACGTGTCATCTGCAAATTGGAGATGCGAAATACTAGAAGCCTCCTCCTTCAGCTTCACACCTTTAATCAAGCCCAACTCCTCCGATCTGCTAATCATTTTACCCAAGCATTCAATAACCAATAAAGAGAGGAAAGGAGATAACGGATCACCTTGTCTAAGTCTTTTAAAAGTCTTGAAAAAACCATCTGCTGTTTCGTTCACCAAAATAGACATCGATGTGGAAGAGATGCAATATTTAATCCATCGAATCCACTTAACCCCAAACCCCATCCTCTTCATGACATAAAGTAGAAACTCCCAATTCACATTATCATAAGCCTTCTACAAATCAACCTTACAAATCAAAAGACTCTTTTTTATCTTTGAAGATTGAATCTATGCATTCGTTGGCAATCAATACACCATCTAAGATTTGTCTTCCTCCCACAAAGGCACTTTGAGTTTTGGAGATAACTCTCCCCACAAACTTTTTCAGCTATTCGCAAGAACCTTAGCAATAATCTTGTATAAACTCCCCACCAAACTGATAGGACAGAAATCTTTAATATCCGAAGCTCCTTCTCTCTTGGGGATAAGCATAAGAAATGTTGTATTAGCATATCTTTCGAAAGAACCTTTCTCAAACTGCTCTTTGAAAACTAGCATTATGTCCTCCTTCATCACCTCCCAACAAAGTTTATAAAAGGGCAAAGTGAAGCCATCGGGGCCGGGTGCTTTATCACCATTTAACTCCTTTATAATGCCTAAAATTCCACTTTCGAAAAATTCCACTTCTAAATCCTCCGCTTCTTGAGATTGAAGACTCTCAAACTTCATACCATCTAAAGAGGGTCTAATGATATGACGTTCCTTAAAGAGATCACTATAATAGTCTTCAATGACTTCCTTAATCTCCCTCTCCTCTTCAAAAACAACCTCGTTAACTTCAATTCTTCTGATGGTATTCACCATATTTCTAGCATTGGCCATCTTTTGAAAGAACTTAGTGTTTTTGTCTCCTTCCTTTAGCCAAATAGCCCTGGATTTTTGTCTCCAACAGATTTCCTCCATCTTGGCAACCTTGGCAACCTCCTTTTTAAAATGCTCCCTCTCCCTTCTCTCTGCACTGCTCATAACCCCTTTATCTTCTTTGCCATCCAAAACCTGGATTTTTTCTAACAAAATCCCCATTCTATTCTCCACTCTTCCTAGTTTTTCTCTATTCCACTTCTAAGTTCGCCTTTCAACAATTTAAGTTTTCTGCAGAATAAAAAGCCCGCAGAGCCACTAACCTCAAAACTTTTCCACCATTTATTCACCATAGAAACAAAATTATCTTCCTCCAAACACATGTTTTCAAAACTTAAAGGGCACTTTTTATCCAATTTATCCTCACAGATCAGCATAATAGGTGTATGATCAGACGTAGCTTTAGGTAGTGAAATCGCTTGCACACTAGCAAAGGCATCTTCCCATTCGAGAGACATAAGGAACCTGTCCAACTTCGAACTGATCTGAGTGTCCTGATTGTTAAACCAAGTGTTCTCTGCCCCGATCAACAACACTTCAATAAGGTTATTCTGCTCAATGAAGTCACTGAAACTTTGCATATAAGAACTTAAATTACTACACCCTGTCCTTTCTGAAGAGAATCTTATAATATTAAAATCCCCACCAACACACCAAGGGATATTCCACGCCCTCCTATGATTCTCTAGTTCAGACCACAAGTCCTGAAGCAATCTGTGGTTGTTGGGTCTGTAGACTTATGACACCATCCTAAGACCTCCTCCATTATCCCCGTTTTCAAGAAAGACCACCAAAACAGTAAATTCTCCCACTTCAGAGTGTACCAAATCGAACAACTTGCCTTTCCAAGCCAACAAAATTCCACTGGATGCACCTACTGCAGATTTCTGAGCCAAACCAATATTTCTACACCCCCAAAGCTGGAGCAGTACCTCTTTATCCACCCCCTCTAATTTAGTTTCTTGAAACATAATTATGTCAGGATTCCACTCTTTTAAAGCCATCTTAATAATCTTCCTTTTATCCCTATTCCCTACACCCCTTACAGTCCAATATAGAAACTTAGTCTTCATTTAAATTCCAACAAAACCCCCTTGGACTTCCACCTTATCCATATATCTTCCTACCTTCTTCTTTCCTGAGCTATCTGTCTCTTTTACTCCCCAGCTAAGCTTCTTCAATTCTTTCCTTAATCTTTTATTTCTCACACAATACTCCATATTTTTCTTTTCTATAGCAATAAACAAGTCCAACGCTTTTTGCTGCAAACCTTCCCATGAAACTCCAACAAAACCATCGAACCTCATTAATTTATTTAACACCCATTCTGATATTTCTGCCTCTCACAGGTTATCATTATCTGTAAAGAATTCATCATGGAATGCATCTAACTCTCCCTCTACTTCTAACCTGAAGGAATCATCAAAGCAGCTAGCCAGTGGTGATGGCATCAAGATCTAGTCATCCACAGTTCTATCTGACCAAACCTCAACCCTTCCTAGCAGAGCCTCCTCCTCTTTCTTATCTTCCGAACCTGTCACCACCTACTTCAAACAAAGATAACTCCCCACAACTGTCTGACAAGACCCCTAAAACAGACTGACTTTCTTCCACAAGGTCAAGCGAAACTCCCTTATGGTGAGAGCACTCCAGCAGGCTATTCAAACCAGGCCCGAGTTGGGTCTTCAGTGTCTCCCCTTCTACAATGACCTTCAGAGGAGGACCAACACCTTCGCTACTAAAAACATCTGTTTTCATAGACGTCCAGATCCCAATGTAACAGAAAAAGGAGGATCCCTATTCCATCTTTTCAGTTTAAGATCAGAATATCTTCTGAGATAAACCTTGGTGATTAGTTCTTGATTTTCTGGGTTCCTTACATCAATCTTCTCGGAACAACCTCTGCCATTTCCCACATCAGATCGAAGCCTGAAACAAGATCACAATAATCCTTCATCTCCCCTTCGCGCTCACTATCGAAACCCAGTACTGCAACATCAAAATCAGAGGCCACAGGATCAAGAATAGAGGAAGACGAAAGAGGAGGCGAAGAGGCAATCACACCAGTCTCAAAAGAATCCATCTTCAAGGAGAGATTCATCACAACCCTAGCTACAGTAGACAAAGACTCCGCAATAGCAGAAGAGATTTTCCCCATTAGTGGTAATTCTTCGTATTCGTCAGCATCACTGCCAGCAATGATCCTCCGACAGAAAGAAGGGCGTTGAAAACTTGGCGTCGCAGTCTCTAACCTGCTGACCCAAGGAAGTTGGGATGGGCTTCGCAGCACTATTCGGCCCAACAAGGTTCGCCTGTTCCGGCCCATCGCCATAGCTTTTAAACTCCCCTTCTTTATCCCATATCTCAGGCCCATATAACCTAGGCCCCATTTCCTGGGAAGGCCCACTGCTCAACTCGGATCCGATTGCAGTAACTGGACAAGGTGGGCAAGAGATAAATTTAATAAAATTTAAAGAGGCTGATAACCTCTCCTGACATAAGGTCCCATCACCGACTTTATTGTCTTCCACTTCAACCAAATGACCCACTCCTAGTGGCCCACTTCCTCCCTATCCCTCTCGTCTTCTTCGATGGAAGCAGACAGACTCGTCTCCGGTGAACTTGCCTTAGCATTCACGTAAACTCCGGCTTCAAACCAACTAAGACCATCTGAGAGCCAGATCGCTCTCGATAGCCTCAAGAAGATCTCGGTTCTCACTTGGTATTGAATCGCATGTCCACATTATAGTATCCACATGCTTAATTCTATATGGTAATTAGAGTTAGTGTGTAATACACTAGACACTCAAAATGACGTCAACAGAGAGTATGCAATGCAAATGATGAAGGGGCGCTGTATGGTGATGTAAAATAATGTAAGTTCCCTCATGATCCCAATGCGACTATCCAGGATGTCCCACCAATGTGACTTCATCCCCATATTCACGGCTAAGGGATATGATTACTCTATGTGTACAACATAGTTTTATGGGTTTTCAACTAAGGAGGCACAATCCCCCCACTTATTTTTGATCATTGGTAAAGTCCGAGGGTTTTCACCGACATGAGTAGTCCCTCAGGGAATCATACCTATTCATATCCCAACAGAAAGGGTATAAACATGATTCACTCTTTTCCAAGCAGCACCAATGTGCCGATCCTTGGGAATCATCTTACCACAAGTCTGTGATGCATACCAACACGGGGGCTCTCTCACAGCTTGGACGAAAACATCATCTTGCCACAAGTCATTCGAGGCATGCCAACAAGGGGCTCTCTTTAAGCTTGGGCGAAATAATAAAGTCCTCTCATAGGACAACCAAGGTTAATAAGTCAATTCACCTCATTTGACAGTCTAAACCCAAGGGTATAACATGGGGTGTTAGATTGTGCTATTACAGTAGGATGGTCCATATGCAACTCATAGTATTCAGGTCCATTAATTAATGTGACAAACAATGCTTCACAGACACATATTCAAATAAACAATCAAATGGGCACAGTTCCATGATCCTACACTACAAGGCACAATAGTGCACAACACTACATCTAATTAATCCATAGTTATCAAATCAAATAAGAAAACAAAGGAAGCATGAACCAATCATAAGCATGACATAACCTAAATAGAGTACATACACGCCATACAACACACTCGGCATAATTAAACTTCTAAACATACACCATTCATCAAAAT
This sequence comes from Pachysandra terminalis, assembly GCA_031762675.1. Taxonomy (NCBI): domain Eukaryota; kingdom Viridiplantae; phylum Streptophyta; class Magnoliopsida; order Buxales; family Buxaceae; genus Pachysandra; species Pachysandra terminalis. The sequence goes on along the minus strand of JAUPMG010254500.1, from coordinate 1,385 downwards.
CATGTGTTTGAGGTATATAGATTCCATATCTAACAGTCCACATACAAATTATGCAAGGAAACAAGGCAATATTCAGATTTCTAATCCACAGAGAAGGACAACACATTACAGTTACTAATTTCAAAGCCGAAAAATGTATAAAATGAGGGTGGTGAGCTTAAGGAAAGGCTTTGGGGTCTCTTACACAAGTTTCCCCTAGACCTCCTATTGCTCGGCCAATTCTAGGAAAGCTAACTTTCGAATTGAGGGGTCATATATTGCATGGTAAGTCTACTGGCTCCGGAAACATGCCAAACATGTGAGGTTGGTCATTCTACGTGTGCCCATAACTAGATCTCCTACATCGGACCAGAAGAGGCACTCGGCGGGGTCCTTGGCGACCTCTCGGCTCGCTGAAAATGGTAAAAGTGTGCTAAATGGTTTGGCATTTCAGGAACAGGTCTGAATGAGTCTTGATAGACCAAATGTGACTCTAGTTCAATTCTAAAATTGGGGCTCGGCGGGGATTCGGTGCACCGAAGTCAGTCTCAGCGCACCGAACTAGGCCTTGGCAAAAATTCCAGTGAACTGGAATTTGCTCTGAGATTCGGCGGATTCCTCGGCTCGCCGAAGTTCGGGATGGGGTATTTTCTTGGTATTTCTGGGTGAATTTTCACATGGATGGTGCTAATCACCTAATGGAGCTTTGAAATGGGTGTCTAGGTCAAGAGGATCAGCCTACACACGGTTCCATAGGTTTTCCCCATATCCAAAACCCTAGAAAACTAAAATCAAGTGATCCCGTCCACATAGGTCGTCTACAAGGTATAGGGTCTCAATAGCATGGGATTTGATCCCTAAAACATGAAATCTAACTATCAAATTCATGGGGGAAGGAAGAAACCAATCAATCACGATCTTCCCCCCTGGTCATAACATTTAAACACAAATAAATAACTTGCATCGAAGAAAAACTCAGTTTGGGGCATCGCTGGGTCGCATCCGATGTCGCTCCACCTTGCATTTGAAGGCATTGAAATTTCTACTTCTTCTCCAAGAGTTCCACAAGAGAGAAAAGAGATGAGAGGGAGAGAAAGAAGAGAAAGAGAGAAAATGAGGTTATGTTTGGTTATATATTATATATAGAGTGTCACGAACCAAAACCTGGAAATCTCAATGGAGTTCCCTAGTCTAGGTTGTAACTCTCACCCCATATCCCCATGGGAGTGGAAAGTTATACATTACCAAATATTTAAAATAATTAAGATATAATATTCTGGAAAATTGTATCATAAATATAATATTCATTCAAAACAATCATAACAACATAAATAAAATATAATCTAAGTTTCATGCTTCAAATCAAATCCCTATTAACTAACCTATCTAATAATAAAATACATAAG
>JAUPMG010254474.1:0-21434 GCA_031762675.1 Pachysandra terminalis | reverse complement strand
ATCCAACCTAGATCACAAGGTCTATCACACCCTCTCCTATCATATCTCCAAATCTAGGATCCCCTCGAGCATAACAGACCTCCCCACACCCCTCCTGGCCAAAGCCTCTGTCGCCAAGTTGGCCCCCCGAGACACCAGGTGGAACGAGATGTTCCAATCCCTGCATAAGGACCAAGCCAGACGGACAAGATGGATAAATCACCATGCACACTGCTCAGAACACCCCAGCCAATCGATGATAGAAGACGAGGAACTCTCCACAATCAAATCCCGAAATCCCTGCGCCCTAGCGATCCTCAGCCCAGTCACCAAAGCCACCAAACCAGCCCTCACCACCACCACTAGGACCGGAGAAAGCAAAAATAGTAGCACCCTCACTATCTCTAAAGAGACCGCCGACCCCGGAAATACCAAGAGGAGCCATGGATAAGCCATCAAAATTAAGCTTTACTCATCCAACCTCCGGAGGACGCCAAACAGAATGCACCATCACAGAACACCTGCCACACACAGAGATCCTATACCACTATCTCCGAATGTCTGCCACAAAAAAGCCAACAAATTGATCCCTCACCGAGGCCAACGAGGCAACAGACACCATGATCCCCTCAATCACGCTCGGAATCAATGACGATGAATCCTGAAAGATCCTCAAATTACGCTCCTTCCAGATATGCCATAAGATAGCCTAAAAAACCAGGCTCCCCTCTTCGCCAGTCCTGGGAATCTCCACTGAGTTAACAGGTGGCATACGCCCACCGGCGTAACCCACACCCTCTCGATAATCCTCAGAACAAAAAAACTCCAAATCTCAGTAGCCGCAGAACAGTGAAGGAACAAATGGTCAGGTGTCTCCTCCTCCTATCTACATAAGGAACACATGTGGGGAGAGTCCTCCGCCTCTGGATCATATCCGTTGTGTTAACCCGATAAAGCAGTGTAAACCAGACAAAAGCCCTGACTCTAGGTGGGGCAAGAGAAGACCACACAGATTGGGCAGAAAAGGAAATAGGAGGTCCAAGTCTGTTAGAACGGAACTAGTCGAAGAAAGACCTACAAGAGAAAACACCTTTCAGATATGGGGACCAAAAACGCCTATCCGGCCACTCCCGACACAACACCATTTCCCCAACAAACTCGAACAGAGAGGCCAATTCCACCATCTCCACCTCCCTAACATTTCTATGGAGGGAAAGACCTCGCATCATTCTATTATCTGTTTTGTCTGTGGGAATACCTTTGAAGAGTGGCATTAAACCCTACTTCAAATCCTAATTAATGTTGGATTTGTTTATTTTTATTTTTTTTTATAATTAACATTTTATTAATCATCAAAGTGAAAATATGTACATGAGCAATTAAAAAAAAAAAAAATTCACGAACTATGATTTTTAGACAAACAAAATCAAAGCAGAAATCTATATCCTCCTCTAGCCCAAAACATCCCAAAAATCCGCATTGGGAGGCCCCGATACATAAGTAGCTCTCGCAACCCCAGCTCTAGCCTTCTCATCTACCTCATTATTAGCAGATCTAAGAACATGAAGAAAAGATATCCGTAAACCATGGCCCAAAAATCTCGTCATTCTTACAAAATGAGCAAACCTCCAAGGATAAATAGCATTTGAAGACATCCAAGAAATAACCAAGTATGAATCCCCTTCTACCTGAATATCCTCTCAAATTCATCTTCCTCGCCTCCTTCAAACCCGCATTCAAAGCACTAATCTCAGCTGTCATCAAATCCGTTGTTCCAACCGATCCTGAATAATCATGAAAAATCACTCCATCTGATCTCCTGAAAACTCCTCCAATGCCAAATGGACCTGGGTTAGCCATAGAGGACCCATCAAAAATTTAGTATAACGACCCATTATCCAGAGCTTGCCAAACCACATTATGATGAATACTGCCCACCGGAGTAAATAAAATAGTGTTCCAATCCCTAATAATTGAGCCCATCCGAAAATCCCAAAACTCCATTCGCACCATCACCCATGATGCTACCATCCGAGAAATACCATCAATAATTTGAGATAAAGATAGTTGTACATCCTCAAAAATACGCCTATTTCTCTCACCCCAAATATCCCACAGGATCGCAAAAAATAGAAATTCCAATAAAATCTTTCCTCACCAACTCATGCCCCATAATTCCATTGTGACAAAAGATCAACAATGGTTTCTAGTAGCACCCAAGCCATATCCATAATCTGAAGAAAATGCATCCAAATCTGTCTGGCAAAGAAACAATGTAAGAACAAATGATCAAAAGATTCCCCATGGTTCCTACACATGAAACAGATGTTAGGAGATAAAGCCATATTTCCCCTCCTTTTATTGCAACAAATCACTCTGTGTTAATCCTATAGAGGATAGCAGGACTTGTTTATTTACTAAGCTAAGTGTAGCTTACGCTTTCTAAGCAACATATTTCAGGATCTTTAGATGAAGAACAGCAGGATTATAGTGACCAAGATGGAGCACGAGCTTATGACGAAGATGCTTGATTTAATGAAGACTTGGATTGATAATTACTTTGGTTATTGTGATAGGATTTATTGGCTTTTAAGATGCAATTTGCCTATGCCACTAGTTAGGTTTAATTTTCATTAGATTGTAGGGATTTGATTTAAACACTAAACTTTAGAGTATTTTATTTCCGCTGTTATGAAAGTTATGGATGTTTTGGATGGATGATATTTTAAATTATTTTTCCAGAATATTATTTGAATTACCTTAATTATTTGCATGGTTTGGCTGTATATTGACTACCACTCCCATGGGGAATGGGATGAGGGTTATATTTCGAATCATATAGGGATTCAATGAAATCTTTAAGGTTTGGGATGTGACAAAGTTGGTATCAGAGCCTAAGTTTTCTATTTTAAATCAAATTCCATCAGTTTTTTATGTTATGCTATTTCAAAAGTTTTCAAAGTGCTGATTTACATAAGTTTTTTGAGTGTTGATTGTTTAAATACTAATAATTGGGTTTCTAACTCGTGAATAAATGGATGTCATCTCTTCTTTACGCAGGTTTGACTTGATTAATTCGAAATAGCTGGTAGAAGAAAAGGAAGTGTAAACACAAATGCACCGGGAGGAAGTGATGATGACAACCAAAATCCACAACTTGCTGAGTTTACCAAGCATTGGGACAGATGGCCTCTATGATGTAAGTACAAACTCAATTCCAAGGGATGTCACAACAAACGAAAGTACAAAAGAACACTCAACATCGAGATGTTCAAGAAACTTGGACCGACTGTTTTTAAAGGAACAACTGATCCGATGGAAGCAAAAGCGTGGATTGATTCCTTAGAACATATCTTCGAAGTGATGGAAGTAGACGAGCAAGAAATGGTTTGTTTTGTAGCATTCATGCTAGAAGGTGAAGCAAGAAGATGATGGAAATCTGCCTTGGAGATTGTAGAAATTCAAACTTAGACGGACTTCAAGGTAAGATTTTACCTGGAATACTTTCCTAAAACTATTAGGAAGAAAAAGGAGTTGGAATTCATGAAGCTGGAACAAGGATCGATGACCGAAGCGGAGTCCGCAACAATGTTTACGGAGCTATCTCAATTTGCTACTTACGCGGTTGATGAGGAAGAAAAGAAGGCGTTCAGATTTGAAAGTGGACTAAGGCTGAGCATCAAGAGTAGACTAATCCTACGAGAGTTCACCGAATATCACAAGGTTGTTGATTGCGCACATAAGGTGGAAAAAGACATGCAAGAGTTCCGAAGATTTCAAGACCAAAGGATGGGAAAGAACAACCCTCGAACCGGAAGCTTCAAAGGCAATCAAAACCAAGCTAACCAACAAAAAAGGCAAAGGACTCAAGGACCAGCAAATACTCAAAGCTTTGGATATGCAAACATAAAGTGTTTCAATTGCGGAAGAATAGGACATCATATGAAGGATTATCGGCTGCCAAGGAACCCACATCAGAACACATTCCAAGGGCAACAACAACTTGTACCTAAGCCGCATTACCAGTAAACTCAAAAGTCGGTACAGCAACCACAAGCACCAAAAGGAAACAAGAGTGGAGCCCCACAGCAGCAGCAACCTCAACAAGCAAAGGTCTACGCTTTGGAACAGCAACAAGGCGAAGTCATGGAAAGTACGATTCGCATCTCTCACATCTCAGCAAAGGTTTTATTCGATAAAGGAGCATCACATTCTTTTATAGTTCAATCATTAGTGAACTGTTTAGGTTTGTAGTTGAAAGAGTTGGAAAATAATCTCGTAGTGGCTAATCCCGTAGTAGGTTCAGAAAATTTAGGAAAGGTATGCGAGTCTTGCTTACTAATAGTAGGTGAGTTCACATTACTGATTGACCCAACTGTAATAAACACGAAGGGTTTTGATGTGATATTGGGTATGGATTGGCTAATTGTATATCACGTGCAAATAGACTGCCATAATCATATTGTATCCTTTAGAACACCGGAAGGTAATACGGTATTAGTTAGAGGATCAAAAACCGAAATGTCTAATAACTTGGCATATTTGGATTTATGGTCTATTAAGGAGAAGGATGGTTGGGACTTAATTCCTATAGTGTGTCAGTTTGGAAGTCTATTCCAAGAGACATACCAGGATTACCTCCGAAGAGGGAAGTCGAAATTTGTATTGACTTAACGGCGGGTGCAAATCCTACTGCACTACCTACTTACCGTATGGCACCAACTGAACTGAAAGAGCTAAGGGTTCAACTAGATGAGTTGCTTTCCTTGCAATTCATAAGACCAAGTTCATCACCATGGGCAGCACTAGTTGTGTTTGTGAAGAAGAAAGACGAATCATTAAGGTTATGCATTGATTACCGAAAGCTGAACCAAGTAACAATAAAGAACAAGTACCTATATTGCCAAGAATTGAAGACTTGTTTGATCAATTGAAGAGAGCAAGATACTTTTCAAAGATAGATCTCAAATCTGGCTACCATCAACTAAGAATCAAGGAGCAAGACATTCCGAAAATAGCATTCCGGACAAGGTATGGACACTTCGAGTTCATAGTCATGCCATTCGGCTTGACCAATACACCAGTAGCATTCATGGACATGATGCAAAGAATCTTCAGACCATACCTGGAAGAGTTCATAGTGGTATTCTTCAACGATATTCTTGTTTTCTCTAAGACCAAAGAAGGGCATGAAGAGCATCTGAAAATCACTTTATAGACTTTAGTAAATCGCAAATTGAATGCTACATTCTATGAGTGTGATTTCTGGAAACAAGAGGTGTAATTCCTAGGACACGAAATGTCTAAGGATGGAATTACAGTAGATTCGGACAAGGTCGAAGCGGTACTAAGTTGGGAACAGCCCAAGAACGTATCGGAAGTTCGCAGTTTTCTAAGATTGGCAGGCTACTACCGTCGATTCATTGAAAGATTCTCTCGCATAGAAACACCATTGACCAAGCTTACAAGGAAGGACACGAAGTTTGTTTTGGACGAAGCATGCCAACAAGCTTTTTCAAAACTCAAGAAAAAGTTAACAACAGCACCGGTGTTTACAATTCCTGTAAGTGGCGTGACGTTCGTGATCTACGCGGACGCATCAATATCGGGACTAGGGTGTGTACTAATGCAAGAAGGAAAGGTGGTGGCGTATGCTTCAAGACCACTCAAAAGTTCATCAGAGGAATTATCCTACTCCTAGAGTTGGCAGTCGTTGTATTTGCACTAAAAATCTAGAGACATCATCTATTTGGCGAGATCTTTGAAGTCTTTTCGGACCACGAAAGCTTGATACCTATTCTCACAAAAGGACATGAACATGCGACAAAGGCGATGGATGGAGCTGGTTAACGACTTCAATTTCTCATTACAAAATCATCCGGGCAAGGCTAACATTGTAGCCGATGCACCAAGTCGAAAGCCTCGAAGCATCGTAGCACTCATGATGGTTCAAGAGTGGCTGATGTTTGAAACACTTTCAGATTGAGGAGTTGAAGTTCGTGAAGAAGAACAAGGTGTAAGGTTGTGTAACATCCTTACAAAACCATCATTAAAGACTAGAATTGTTGAACTACAAGCAAAAATGGATGCAAGACCTAGTCAACGATGCTGAAAAATCAGAATGGACCAAAGAGGAAGACAGAAGCATAAGACTCAAAGGAAGATTTTTTGTACCTCACAATGAAAAACTGAAACAAGAAATTCTGGAGGAAGCTCATCGTTCTCGATATTCTATCCATCCGGGAAGAAAAAAGATGTACTATGACTTGCAGAGGAACTATTGGTGGAGAAGGATGAAGGTTGACATTGAAGAGTTCGTAAAGAAGTGTGTAGCTTGCCAACCAGTGAAGGCTGAACATCAAAAGCCAACTGGAGCTTTGCAACCTCTACCGATTGGAGAATGGAAGTGGGCACACATCTCGATGGATTTTATTATGGGACTACCTAAGACTCGTACTAATCATGACATCGTTTGGGTAACCGTGGGCAAATTGACCAAATCAGCTCACTTCATACCAACAAGGACTACAATGAACACGAACGAGTTGGCAAGACTTTATGTGAAGGAGATCACTCGACTACATGGAGTACCTATCACTATTGTTTCAGATCAAGGCTCTCAATTCACATCAAAGTTCTGGAAAAGTTTGCATAAAGCCATGAGAACACAACTGAACTTTAGCATTGCATTCCATCCACAAACCGATGGGCAGATAGAGAGGGTGACTCAAGTGCTGGAGGATTTACTGAGATCATGTATTCTTGACTTCAAATGAAGCTGGGAAGACCATTTACCACTCGTAGAGTTTTCCTACAACAATAGCTACCAAGCTAGCATCGGCATGGCAGTATGGCACCATTCAAAGCACTATATGGAAGACCTTGCAGATCACCATTATGCTGGAATGAGGAGAATGTTTATATTCCCTAAGGACCGAAAATAATTGCTGAAACAACGGAGAAGATCAAACTCATAAGGGAAAGACTTGCTAATGCGCAACACCGACAGAAGAAATATGCTGATTTGAGGAGGAGAAATCTGGAATTTATGGCTGGAGATTGGGTATTCCTTAAGATTTCACCAATCAAGGGAGTATTTAGATTTGGTAAGAAAGGGAAGTTAGCACCAAAGTTCATTGGACCTTTCGAGATTTCTGAAAGGATAGGAGAAGTGGCTTACAAATTGCTACTACCATCTAGCTTAGACCTAGTGCGTGCATGATGTATTCCATGTCTCTATGTTGAGAAAGTATCATCCAGACCCGACAAGTGTAATAGATTGGCAAGCTATCACAATCAAAGAGAATGCTACAAATGAAGAACATCCAGTAGAAATTCTGGATCAAAAAGAACAAGTTCTACGTAACAAGGTGATACCAATGTTGAAGATCCTATAGAGTCATCACGGCACATCTGAATCAACATGGGAACTTGAAGCGGATATTCGGAAGAAATATCCACAACTGCTTGAATAAGGTAAGCGAATTTCAAGGACGAAATTTTCTTAAGAAGGGTAGATTGTAATAATCCGAACTAATATTAGGGGTTATTTTGTAATTAATTGGAAATAAGGGTTAAATTAAAATTTTAGAAAGTTAGCAACAGGTTTGACTTTGATTCATTGTGATTGGTGGGTTGTACGGTAGGAAACTAAGTACAACACACACTATCATTATCTCATAAGTCATGATGTGTGGCTGAGATTTCGTAGGAACAATTAAACCAAATTAATGACGGATTCAAGGAAAAGAGTTTTCATCTAAATAGGATTAAGATAGGATAAAGTCAATGACTAATTAACCTAGAACTAGGAAACTTTAATCTAAGGGTTAGAATTAGTCTAATCTAATCTAAGGGCTGGAATTAATACATAATCCTAAACTAACAAGGATTAAGAACTAGATAAGCTTAGCTAATAATCCAACTAGATTTAGGATATTTAAATTAATAGCTGGGATTTCGTAGGAACTAACTAGTTTAATCTAATGGTAGAGATTTAAAGACTAATCCTAGTAAGATATCAACACTTTATCATTATAAGAAGCTACCACGGGTCGCGTAAACCATAATTCAAAGAGAGAGAGAAGAAGTGCAGCAACTGGAGCTTAAGGATTTCAAAAGCTGAACTTGAAGAGGAAGAAGAAGAAGAAGAAGAAGAAGAAGAAGAAGAAGAAGAAGAAGAAGAAGAAAGATGTGCTACTCAACACCAATCAGCAATCCGAGGTAAGTACTCAAGTACAGCATTATTAAAGATATGAATTAGGTGTATATGTCATATTCACCAAGTATGACATAGCGCATCTTCTTATTACAATCTTTCTTAATGGAAAACATGATAACAATACTATTTTTCTGGGTTTGAATACTTTGCCAAGATCAAGGTAAGAATATATGAATTGTGTGATTTATTTTTATAAGTTTGTTTCGGAATTCAAATTCAATATACGTGTTAAGATAAATTATATGCTAATTATAAGTTAAAAATATGTTTTTGTAAATTATGGGCGATCTGGTGAGATCGGCAGACTACATGATGTACCGTGAGTGTGCCGATCCCACCTTCTGTTAAAATTACTTATTGTTTGGTGTGCCGAGGGGTACCGGTGTACTGGTGAGTGTGCCAATCCTACCTTAATAGGCAGATCAGAAGACTCATAGTGTGTTGTCAAAAATGGAAGTTGTCCGATTGATTTGATATATTGAAAGCATGTTTTTATTATCCTAATTAGACCATATCTGGTATTAGAATTGCATCATATTGAATATTCATGATTTATGACCTATTTTGGAAGAATTGCTATGTTTGCCCAATAGATGAACTTTTGAAATACTTTGCTATGACATTGGGACATATCATGATCATCTTTTATATCTTAAAATACATATGCTCATGTACACAAGTTGATTTGATTAGTTACTGTGCACGGTTCTCTACACTTGCACTTCATATGCCTATTTTTGCATAAGGACAATGTATGTGGTCTAATGCTTGACTTGACCTCATAAATCCATACTTCTGGAGATTATGGCTATAATGAGAGTTATTATGATCTGAGAATCATGATAAAAGTGAGGAAGTCCGAGAAGGACTAATTTGCATGTGTTGAGGGATTTGCTACCCCAATAGAACAACCTTTTACATCTTGTTATGTTTCACAGATGATGAGTGAAAATTTGTTAATAGATCGGATAATGTGTGGCTCACTGAGGAGAGTTCATATTTTCGATGCCTTGGATAAGTTCTCGTGATCAGAAATAAGAGTGGGGATTGTGCCCATTACATCGCAGCCCCTAGAAACTATGACGTGCACATGGAATAATCTTATACCATGGTCATGTATGCGGGGGATGATTTCACATTTGTGGGACATCTTGGGTATTTGGATTAGGTCTAGTGTGGGACATACACAAGGCAAACACAATTCGAATGCCAAACGGCATACATATTGCATTGCATTTGATTGTATTTAGATCACACATGGCGATTATATTTGTTTAGGTGCACAGCATGCATTGCATACATTACTAACTAAACAGCATTCATATTGCATTATTATCACATTATATCATCATTCTATTATCTGTCTTGTCTATGGGAATACTTGTGAAGAGTGGCATTGACCTTACTTCAAATCCTAAATAATTTTGGACTTGTTTATTTACTAAGCTAAGTGTAGCTTACTCTTTCTAAGCAACATATTTCAGGATCTTTAAATGAAGGACAGCAGGATTATTGTGAGCAAGATAGAGGACGAGCTTATGATGAAGATGTTGGATTTAATGAAGACTTGGATTGATAATTACTTTAGTTATTGTAATAGGATTTATTGGCTTTTATGATGTAGTTTGCCTATGGCCCTAGTTAGGTTTAATTTTCATTAGAATGTAGGGATTTGATTTAAACACTAGACTTTAGAGTATTTTATTTCCGTTGTTATGAATGTTAATGGATGTTTTGGATGGATGATATTTTGAATTATTTTTCTAGAATATTATTTGAATTACGTTAATTATTTGCATGGTTTGGCCATGTATTGACTACGACTCCCATGTGGAATGGGGTGAGGGTTATATTTCTAATCTTATAGGGATTCAATGAAATCTCTAAGGTTTGGGATGTGACAATCTCCCACTTCACCAAATGATCCTTCCTATGTCCTTCCCCCTCCAATAGAAAATCATGCTTTAGTTTCTCAATCCTCTTAACCACCTTCCTAAGGACTCGAGACGATAACAAATAATAAACCGGGAGGTGAGCAACCACTGCCTGGATGAGGGTAATACGACCACCAAAAGACAAAGAGTTGTGTTTCCAAGTGGCTAACCTTGTCTCCAGTTTTCCACCAACGGAGCCCAAAACTGACTACTACTAGGATTGTCCTCTAGAGGTAAGCCCAAGTACTTCATAACCCAACCTCCCACCCTACAACCCAAATAACTTACACACCCAGAAAGCATATTGGTCTCTACATGGATGACAGAAATGCAACTCTTTCTAAATTGACCTTCAAAACTGAGACCATCTTAAAGAATTTAATTATACACCGCCCAAAACACCTGCTCCATTAACACCCATAAGAACAAGATCATTTCATCTACAAACTAGAATGAGAGATAAACACACAATCATCCGCTAACCTAGAAGCTTCAATGAAACCTAAGGACTCTGCCCTACTAAGGAACCAACTAAGTGCACCATTAACCAGCGCAAAAATAAGGGGGGATATGTCTCTATGCGTCAACCCTCTGCATGACGGAAAATGACCTCTCACTCCAACTCAAAATGATGGGGAATGACACTCTTGACAATCCATTTACGCCACCTAGCCCCAAAACCTTCCACCTCATCACCGCATGAAGGAAATCTCACTTGACCCTATCGTAAGCCTTCTCAAGATCTAATTTACAAACTAAACCGGCCACCACTGACTAATTCTTATCCTCAATGCATTCATTTGCAATTAAAGGCCCATCCAATATCTGCCTTCCTTGAATAAAAGCACTCTAATAAGATATAATTGATCCAACCACTTCTTTTAATCTAAAAGAGAGCACTTTAGCTATAATCCTGTATACATGGTTTCAAGGATTAGTCTAGATAGGATCGGATCGGGATCGGCCAGGACCGGTCCGATCCCAAGCCACGATCCAATTTATTGTATCGAGTGGCTTTGGTTCGGACCAATCCAACAAACCAACGAAAGACAAAGCTGGTTCTTGAGGTAGAAAATGTTGTTTTGGAGAGCAAGGTGGTTGTTGTTGTTGTTGTTGTATTGGAGGTACCGATGAGGTAAGAACTGAAGAAATAAAGAGATAGAGAAACCCAAAGTACCCACTTGAAATATCTATAACAGAAGCTCTTCTCGTTTCTTTTATGCCTGCTTGAGAGCTTCATCTTCACATAGAACCTTCTATTCTTCTTGGTGGCTCGTTTCAGCTCCGCCTCCCCCATCTCATCAAAGCTTCAATGATTTGATAAAGCGTAAAGACTGCAACAAGAGATTGAGAAATGGGTTTTTGCAGTTGAGAAAGGGCTTTCATTACTGGTAGAAGATGAAGTATCTTACCAAAAAAGAAGATGAAATAAAGACCAAGAAACAGAGATTAGGGAGATGAGTTGGTGGGGTTTAGTTTTCTCCTTCGATCTTTTCTCGATTTCTAATGGTGGGTTCTGTTAGGTTTTGATGAATATCTTCTTTTCTTTTTTTCTTGCATTAAAAAAAATATATATTAATCTGCAGGTAAGAAAGAGAGAGAGAGAGAGAGAGAGAGAGAGAGAGAGGCAATTTCAGAGATCAGGGGGTCACATGGACTGGTTGCGACCAGACCGAGGTTTTATTTTGTCCTCTAAACTAAGACAGTTGGACAGTGCAAATGACGATAATACCCTGCAAATTTGAATTTATACCTCATAGCTAGGAGAGGCTCCCTCTCAAATTTTTTTCAATGGCTTTGGATCGGTCCCGGTCCGATCCTTTTCTTTTTTTTTTTTTTCAAAGGACGATCCAATAGTTGAATCGGACCAAGATCGGCCGATCCAATAACGGATCGGGATCAGCCCGGACCGGTCCGATCCAAGATCCCGAGAATTAAAACCTTGCTTGTATAGACTAGTGATCTAAATCCTTTACTCTCAGTTTTTTTTTTGACAAATAATGTATTATATAAATGGTCAAGAAGAGGGGAAGAAAGCAAACACCCATGCAAGAGAAACTGGTCTCAAGCACGGGGCAAGAAAACAAAATACATAGGAGTAAACACCCAATATAGCCGATAAAACCATCACATAGACATCCCTACACCACCCACCCAATCAATCCTCCTGCATCATCTCCAGAGAAGGAACCTCAAACATCAAAGTCCTCTCCGCACGCCTCCTAGCCAAGGTCACTGCTGCTGAGTGGGCCCCATGAGACACAAGATGGAACGAGATGTTCCGATCCCTGCTCATAGACCAAGCCAAACGAACAAGGTGAGCAAATCTCCATGCACAGAGCTCAGGCCTCTCCAACCAATCAATAATAGAAGCCAAAGAGCTCTCCACAATCAAGTCTCGGAAATCCTGATCCCGAGCAATCCTCAAGCCGGTAACTAAGTCTCGGAAATCCTGATCCCGAGCGATCCTCACCACCTAACCACAATCAGATGGGCCAGAAAAGGCAAACAATAAGGCCCCCTCACTATCTCTGAACACTCCACCAATGCCAGAAGAATCAGTAGAATATACATGAGTTGCGGCAAAGTTGAGCTTCACCTTCCCCGCCTCTGGGGTCTGCCATCCAGACTGCGCTACCACTGGAAAAGTGTCACTCACAGCGATCCTATACCACTCTCTCCGAATATTCGTCATCAAACTGCCGACAAACTGCGGCCTCACAAAAACCCATAAGGCAACAACCGCCACAATACCCTCGATCACGCTCGACATCAAAGAATAAGAATCCTGGAAAATCCTTAGGTTGAGCTCTCCAAATGTACCAAATGATAGCCTAGAAAACCAAACGGTATAGAATGCGACCCCTCGCAGTCAATCCCGTAAATCTCCACTGGGCATGCAACTGACAAATACCCTCCGGCATGACCCACATCCTCCCGATACTTCTCAAAAAGAAACTCTAAATCTCAGCTGCCACAACACAATGAAGAAAAAGATGATCAGGTGTCTCCTCCGCCTCTCTACAAAGAGCACATGTGAGGGGAAAGAGCCATAAACCTCCTCCTTCTCTAGATCATGTCCGTTGTGTTAATCTGATAAAGCAACGCAGTCCAGACAAAAGCCCCAACTCTAGGAGGTGCAGGAACAGACCATGGGTAGAAAAGGAAATATGGGACCCCAATCTGTTAGCACGACACTGGCTAAAGAAAGACCGACACGAAAAGATACCTCTCGGATCCGGGGACCAAATCCTCCTATCCGGCCAAACCTGGGACAAACAAACCTCTCTGACGGTCTCAAAAAGAGAAGCCAACTCCGCAATTTCCACCTCCCTGACAACTCTACGCAAAATTCCACATTAGACCGGACTCCGACCAGGAAAGAACCACACACACCAAGGTGGACTGAAACTGAACCAACCTAAACACTCTGGAAAAGCGGAGGTAGAAAGGAGTGTCCCCAAAACCAAAGATCGGACCAAAAGGAAATAGATGAACCACACCCCACCATGAACTGAACCATAGAAAGAAAAGTGGGAGCTAAAGCCAAAACCGCTTTTCACGGGCTAGCCGACAACACTCTTGCATTCAGATTTAGGTCCCTCCCATTCATATGGATACTATACTTACTAACAATCACCTTGCAACACAAATTATTCCTTTCATCATTAAACCTCGAAAGCCATTTAACTAGCAGCGCCGAATTCCGATCCACTGTGTTACCCAAATTCAAACCACCTAATTCCTTCGCCTTACACACCTCATCCTATTTAATCAGATGATCCTTCTTCATACCATTTCCTTCCCATAAAAACTTCTGCTGGAGCTTCTCGATATGAGAAGCCACCCCCTTGGGCATACGAAACAGAGACATAAAGTAAAGGGGAAAATTAGCCATGACGGCCTGGATAAGAGTAATCCTACCACCCAAAGACAAATAGTTTTTCTTCCAACTTGGCAACCTCTGCTCAATCCGTTCAACAATCGGATCCCAAAAGGCCACCGATCTAGGATTGCCCCCCAAGGGTAACCCCAAGTAGGACAACGGCCACTCCCCTACCCCACAACCTAAAGCCGCAACACACTCTCCTAACAACTCCTCTCCCACATGTACACCCGTCATCGAGGTCTTCTCCAGATTGACCTTCATACCAGACATCATCTCAAACACTCTAAGAATGGTTTTGACCCATCTCACCTGAAGAATATCTACCTCAATGAACAAAATCGTATCATCAGCGAACTAGAGGTGAGAGACCTCCACCTCATCTCTCCTGACCCAAAACCCTCTAATGATACCCCTCTGCTCAGCTAATCCCAAAAACCAAGTCAGAACATCCCCAACCAAAGTGAAAAGGAACGGAGAAAGAGGATCTCCCTAAGTCCCCTAGAGGAAGGGATAAAACCATTGGCCATTTTATGGAAAAAGCTAGTATTACCATCGCCTTCCTTTAACCATTTCACCCTAGATTTCTGCCTCCAGCTAATTTCCTCAAGTTTCAGAACATCCTCAAGGTCTTCCTTAATCTCATTCCTTTCCTCCACCTCTTCCCTAGACAACGATCACACACCTTCCCCCTGGTCAATCTCAACCATCCTACCCAACAGCTTAGTCTTTCTAGCCCCAATCCTACCGAAGACCTCGCCATTCCAACTCTTAACCCTACCTCTCAAACCTTTAAGACCTCTCATAAACTGAAAGCCAGCCCACCCAGTACAAGCCCCAACAGAATCCACCCACCAAGACTTTATCTAGTCCTTAAAAGAAGGCTGGGGGCAACCATATGTTCTCAAACCTAAATGGGGTCGGGCCATTCTGAAGATTATCAGTGCTTATACAGATAGGCCAATGGTCTGAAGTGGTACGAGCCAAGAGCCGCTGAGAAGTAAAGGGAAAGTGCTCATCCCAACCCATCAGAGGCCAAAAATCTGTCCAGTCTACAGCAAACATGATTAGATTGGCAGTTAGACCACGAGAAAAAACCCCCTAACAAAGGATAATCCACCAAGTCACAAGCCCTAATGACAGACGAGAATTTCCACATACTCCTAGTAACTCTCGACACACCACCACTCTTTTCACTGACAAATCGGGTCACATTAAAATCCCCAATCAGACACCACGCCCCATCGAAATTACTATTAAGTCCCCTAATCTCATCCCAAAACGCTTCCCTATCGCTCACTCTGTTAGGACCATACACCGCAGACAGAACCCACTCAAACCCATCAATCTCACTTTTGAACTGAATAGACAGACTAAAACGACCACGAGACACTACACCACCACCCAGCGAAGCCCTATCCCACATTACTAGAATACCCCATGCCGTCCCTATAGACGACAAAAAATCCCAACTACGATCTCTATCCCCCCATAATCGTCTCACCATCCCTTGGTCGATAACTTCCTTTTTAGTTTCGACCAATACTAAAATATCTGGCCTAGCAATCAAACACAAGTCCTTAACCTCCCGCTTCTTCTCTACCTTACCTGGCCCTCTAATATTCCAACTAAAGATCTTCATGACTCACTACCTCATCGCCCTCTTGTCTAGCCCTAAAGGAATCAACCGCCTTCTGCACCGATACTGCCTTCCCTGTAACATCACGAATTTCATCCACAACCGTGGACATGAACTCGACCATCCTACTCATCTCTCCCTCCTCTAGATCTGTAGCACCATCAAGCCTCTCAGAAGAAGCCACCTCCTCAACATTGAGAAGAAGCCATTCTAAGTCATTCTCCCTCGCACCCAAACCCACACCCTCCTGCATAACACTTCCCATTTTATCCACCTCCTGTTAAAAAGGGGTAACACAGTGAAACGGAACAACCGAATTAGCATGCAAATTAGCATTTGAGGATTCAATGATTGCAGGACCAACAGAGCTGCAACACAATTGTTAGGAAGAGGGTAATCCAGAGAATAAGAACAAGACTTGGTCTTCCGCAACAAATGTTGCGGCTTACCTGGAAAGACAGAGCACGAAGAGGAGCAAGAAGGATTCAACTTCGACTTCGACTTAAAATTACACCCTGCACTCAAAGTGTCAAAGCATTTGTCAAAGAGCTGCATTGGAGTCGATGAACAGACCCGCAAAAGGAATCAATATCCGGCTCCGCCAACCCACCGCCACTACTGTCGAGCATCTTTCCTACCAAACCGTCGTCAATCTGTACAAGAGGAGCACGCGAAATATACTTCTCTATCAGTGGACTTTTCCTGCATAAACCTTGTGAGATTTAACAATTTCTGTCCTTGGAAGGTCTGAAGCACCTTTTCCTCTGAACTCAGCAGCATCCTTGTTCAAATTATGTCTAGAGGCAACCGCACCAGACTCAACGACATCCAACCTCGACAATAGCATCTGCACCGCGTTCAATCGGCATCAAAAAATTTTGCAACACTAGTCTTATCTCCTGATCCAACGACCTAGAAGCCCCAATCTCCACCCTTTGAGCTTCAGAAGCCTGCAATCCACCTCGCAGCACGCCATACCCACCCGCATCATTGATTTCTGCTGGTTTATGCATCCGAGTAGGAGAAAGGGCGCCATTCTCTACCGCTACCTTGAGAGGAAGATGCTGCCTAGAAGATGGGTCTCCCAAATCCACATCAGTTGGCATCGGGACAAAGCCCAAACCATGATGATGATCACCAGCCTTCCCCTGAGAATCCGAAGAATTAAACACCACTGTCAGCCTGGGCCCCGTCTCCTTACCAGGCCCAATAATTGAATTAGGCAACAAGTCCCGGTCCTGAAACAACCCATCTGAACACCAAGCCTCATCTACAGGCCTACAATTACAACCACCGAATACAATCCCACGCAATTTGAGCCCCGCACGGCAATCCAACGTGACCTTAAACACCGGCAGAGCAGGAGAAAAGGCGTCATTCTCTACCACTACCTTGAGAGGAAGATGTTGCCTAGAAGAAAGGTCTCCCAAATCCACGTCAGTTGGCATCGGGACAAAGCCCAAACCATGACAATGATCGCCGGCCTTCCCCCGAGAATCCGAAGAATTAAACACCACTGTCAGCCTGGTCCCCGCCTCCTTACCAGGCCCAATAATTGAATTAGGCAACAAGTCCCGGTCCTAAAACAACCCATCTGAACATCGAGCCTCGTCTACAGGCCTACTATTAACACCACCGAATACAGTCCCACGCAATTTGGGCCCCGCACGGCAATCCAACGTGACCTTAAACACCAGCCCACCCCAAATCTCGCCAATCTCCTTAGGATAAAGTCCCTCATCCACTTCAGGTGCCCAAAACCTCTATCCTGTCATCGTCATCTTAGGATCAGAGGATTGCATAACCACTTTAGGAAAAAAATTTGAATTTCTGGCTTCTCCTGGCACTCACCGAAAGTTCACAGCATCTGATTGGGTGCAGCTCCCTCCTCTGCCACCGGCACTAGTACCTACCTCGAGAGCATCAGCCACCGCTTGGGCTACGTGTCCTTCAGCCTTTCCACATCCTCCCCCTCATAGTGTTAAAACTCGGTTCCGACTCGGGGTATCATCCCGGTCCGATCTCAAGTTGGATCGCCGATCCATATCGGGATCGGACCGAGTCGAACAATCGTAAATCAATTAAAAAAATATTTTAAAACCCTACTCGTCCGATCCGTATCGGTATCGGACCGAGTTAGTTTAATTAGCATCAATAAAGGATCAATTCCAACTCGGGATCGGACGATCCTTTACACTATGCTCCCCCTTGCGCCACGTCATCATCTTCCCCGAGAGAATCCAAACGCACCTCCGATGAGCCCCTTTCTGCAACTATATCTATACCAGTCTCAAACCACCGGCAACCATCTGAGATCCAAATCGATCTCGGAATCTTCCAAGCTGCCACAATTCGCACCTCCATTACAACTTTCAGAAAGCCCCTGCCTATCCCCAAAGCAGACACCTCTGAAGAAGCAAGACCCCCTAGGAAATCTCCGACCAAACTGCGAAAATTTTGATTCCATAGAAACGCCGGCACCCCGATAATGGCAATCCTCCAGCCGTGAGTGCAACAGGGCCCAGTGAACATGCCCAGGCCCGGATCAGACACGGAAGACGGGAGAAAGAAGGAAAACTAGGGAGAGCCTCCAGAAGAAAGGACACGCGTGTGGCCTAAATCAGGTATAACCTCAAACGCCACTTGACCTCCCTTCCTCGGTAACACCTGGCGCCCAGCAGGGGCAATGTAACGCCAAGCTTCCTCCAACGACGGAAAGAATAGAGAGCGACCACGATTAAGATGAGCCACCGACGACACCTTCAAGAAATCCCCTCT
Source organism: Pachysandra terminalis (assembly GCA_031762675.1). Classification (NCBI taxonomy): domain Eukaryota; kingdom Viridiplantae; phylum Streptophyta; class Magnoliopsida; order Buxales; family Buxaceae; genus Pachysandra; species Pachysandra terminalis. Next base: position 2,997 of record JAUPMG010254474.1, on the reverse strand, counting down.
GCTATTAGACCTGAATTCAGCAATCATCACCTGCCTACTGGGTCTCAAAGAACCCAAGACAAGCGGTGACCTCCGATCATTATCAATGGAGGCAACCATACGCTCAAGCAAGGAAAGTTCTTCCACAGACAACCAGAACCACGTGTTTCCATAGGGTCTCGCTTCCATTACCTTAACCAACAAGCAATCAGCAGCAAAGAGAAAAGTTTTCCACTCCGGCTTCACCCTAACTTGAGCATGAATGCCTTCTACCCCTACCACATTAGAGGCAGGGCCAAATCCACCTTCCCCAAAACCACATCCTTAAAAGATGCCGTATCATCCTTTTGCTTGCTGTCATTGCTCGACGACCCTCCTTCCTCCAATCGAATATCATTGAGATCAGAATCGTTCAACACCTTCACAATGTCGTCAACCAAATAGCCAAAAGACAGAAGGTCACCGACTATCACTTTGATATTCCCACGCACCATATTTCCGAGCACCATTCCTCCGGTAAACTCAAGCGATCTCATTATATCTGTACTGATGACAGTTCAAATGTGTATTAGGGTTGAGCTCTGAAGGAGCTACTATTCCTCAAAGTAATCTCGAAATGTTTGTCAACTTATGATTGGGGGGTGGCTTTTGTGGAAGTCGGGAAATCATGATTGTGTTTTTCATTTTACTGTTGATGCCACTAGTTTTGAAAACCTTTAGTCTCAGTTGCTCCTTTCTTCTTGGAGATTAACACCAAAAAGTTCCATTGGTGATTTTATTATGATTCATTCTAGTGAAATTTCTTGGATGCAGCTAGAAAATCCTTTTTTACTACTTCTAGCATTACTAAAAAAACAACATTGTGAAACCATATGGGCTCGGGGTTTTGTACCCATCCATATCAAAAACAGCCATCTTTGTTTCCTCTTCCTAAAACTCCCTTTCCATCCATCTAGCCTGCTCATCTATTGTGGGCCCACCTAGGTTATCTATACAGAATCTTAACTCTTGGTCCAAAGTGTAAAGACTAGAGAAAAAAAAACCAATAAATGCCATCTCCACTTCCCCTCTATCCTCAATCACATCTCTTAAACTGTAAAGGCTTCTTAAGAGTCCATTGACCACTGACGATGTACCGAATCACGTTTTTTTAAATTTTAAAGACTCCTTAAGAGTCTATTGGCTGTTATATGTGATCTGGTACATTGGCGATGTACCGAATCATAGCTTTAAATGTTTAGCCTTAAAAGGGCTTCTTTCACGAGAAGAAGAAAAAAAAGAAGAAGGCAGTCTCTCTCTCTCTCTCTCTCTCTCTCTCTCTCTCTCTCTCTCTCTCTCTCTCTCTCCTTCGTTTCTGTTTTTTTTCCTTTTGTATTGACCATGTCAATCGATACATGTACTGTATCGATCGATACGCTCGATACGATGCATGTATCCATCGATACCATGTATTTATGCATGTGTCATATCCTACATGCATGTATCGTATCAACCTAGTTGATATATGATACGTATCGACCAATAGAGTCGATACGATACAATATTTAGTACGATGATTAGTGGTATGGCAGTCGGCAGATTCCGCAATCGAGTGGCAACACAGGCAATCGGGCGTCTGGTTATTACGACTATCCGACTTTTGTCACTGCAACACCTATTCATGTTGAGGAGATGGTTAGCTTCTTTTTCTCTGAGTATAACCCAACACACTACACGTATCAAAAGAGGATGACAGATGAGGATGATCAGCCTGATACGGGTAGTAATTGGTGGAATTGATGCCAAGGTCCTTTTGGTGTATGTTTTTTTTTTTTTTGATAGATTTTTGTTTTTCTTTGCTAGTTAATTTATTGCATTTGATGGTTGATACTTCATAGTCTATCATTGGCTTTATAATTCATGCAACAATTTGCTTGAGGTGCATTGCTTAATATACTAATATACAACTTTCGGTACAACATTCATATTACAACTAATATGTTTTTTTATTTAGTTAGTTGTACTCTTCAAAAACTAACTAGGCAATTCATTAAAATAGATTTTTTTCTGATTTTTTTATATTTAAAAACAAGTTGACTTAAGAATGGATCGGACCGCCCAGTCCGGTACTTTTGTACCGGACCCATACCAGCCGGTACCAGCCGTGTCCGGTCCAATACCTGATCCCGATCCTTAAAACCTTGCATCGTTGTGCATGATATATCTATTGGGAATGGACCACCCCCAATGAATCAAGTCATCTCTCATAGAATCTTGTCAAGGGATGCTGTCCATAGAGAAAACACCACCATGGAAGGGTTAGGCTCCATATAAGATTGACAAACCCAAAAGTATTGCACTTTAGGAGAAGGACCCAAAAAAAGATTGGAGCGAAAAGCATCGTTCCCCTCATCGCACCAATTTCTAACATCCCAGCGAATTCCATTCGCATAAATTGAAATACGGATTAGAAAGTCCGCTGTAGAATCAAGCTCCGAATCAAAAAAAGCGTGCCTAATAGGGATGTTCCACAATAAATTACTCCCAGCTTCGACAACAAAATATTTAATCCAAGAGTTCTTCTTTTGAGCCACTGCATAAATATCCAGGGACCTCCACATCAAGGGAAAATTCCTACAACATGTACCCTCCCAAAGTCTCACAAATTCATGTCTTGAAGTGAGAATCCATCAATTTTCTCTTGAATTTTCCTTTTATATTTTCACAACTTTTCACTAATATATATATCCAGAAATACTTATATTAATAAGAGAAAGAAAGAGAATTTATACAAACCCATCTGTACACCAACAGTGTACAACAAGGGCAGCCAAAGGAAAAAACAAAGCAAAAAAACAGAAAAGCTTAACAGCACCAACAACTCTCGACTGAACTCGCCCCCACTTCCACTACAAGTGCACTCACCCCCTGTTGATGGTGCCCAAAATTCCTCAAAAGAAATGCCTTTACAGTCCTGAGCTTGAGAAACCCACAAAAAAATATATATCTATATGTGTGTGTATATATATATATACACAC
>JAUPMG010254456.1:0-21442 GCA_031762675.1 Pachysandra terminalis | reverse complement strand
TGTAGCTTAATTTAGTATAGTTTAGTTTGACTTCTAGGAATACCTCAGCGAGGATGGGAGTGCTCTTTACTGCTTTCAGTATATTGGTTGTCACAATTGTTCACCACTTGCACATATCTGTATGCTATTATTGTTCACTATTACACACGGCCCTGAATAGGGGAACATGAGTGAATACATATTAAATTTAGGTTTACTCATGTTATTTATATTATCTCTTTTCAGATCTCAGAAGCTAGATGTTCTCTAAGGGAGCTAACATGGATTGGGTAGCACATCTGCTTGATGTACGTAAGATTCGTCTACAAATAGTCTTTGTTACTTAGAATGCTAGAAATTTTATTTTAAGTGTATTAGTTACCTATATCTTACTAGAACTGCTCAGGACTTCCACTTGTGATTTAATTGTGTTGCCACTCTCGTAGAAATACGAGGTGAATGTGACGCTTGGACTAGAAAATCCATGAACTTGGAAAAATCTTGTCCGAGTCGTTACAATAAACCTTGATTCCGTATGAGAAAAGTATGTTTTTGGGTTTATGAGAAGTTGGGCATGAATCCCTAGATTTTTAGTAATTTTCTGGGCTAAAAATGAACCTCGACGGGTACCTCGGTCCGACCTATCCTACCTACCGATCCCCCAAAATCTCTTGCCATTCAGCCGAGCTTGGGGATGAACCAACCCATCTGCCGAGCAGCTTGGCAAGACCCTCTGTAATGACCCGAAACTAGTTAGGTAATTAATGAATTAATCCTAATTAATCTGCTAATTACACAATTGGAATTATATGCAAAACTTATGGTTGAATTGTACCAATTGGTAATTTTGGAAAATAATTGGTTAACTTATATAATTAAATAAAAATCAAATTGAATTGGGCTTGAACCTTTAATTCGAATCAGACCTGGACTTTAATGTGGACTGGACTTAAGACCCATTAAGACATCCATTTAGGACCCATCTAATTATGTAATTAAGGTTAGGAATAAGGTTAATTGAGGAAAACTAAGAAAAAATTGATATGGACGATTCTCTCATTAGAGAAATTCAAAAATTCAAATTTGAAAGGAGGATAATCAAGAAAACAGCTTCCCAATAGAAGTAAAACTCCTCAAAACTAGGGAGTGGAAGAAAAAGGGAAATCTCTCGTGGTTCATACATCCAAAACAGAAGAGAAGGAATTCTGAGTTTTAGCCAAAGGAAGAAGATGAGAAGGCCCATAGGGAAGGAAGAGAAAAAGGAAAGAGAGGAAAAAAAAGAGGAAAACCTACTATAGGAAGAAGAGAACCAGAAAAGCGAAGAAGAAAGAAGATGAAGGATACAAAGGACATGAAGAAGGTTCAGCAGATGAAGAAGAAAGAACGGAAAGAGGAATCTTGATGAAGCAATCTATAAAGAGACAGGTAAAGCTGGAAGAAGATGAGTACTAGGCTGCGGATGGGGAACTAGGCCGAAGAGGTAAGGATTCTCCATTGATCTTACGATAGTTATATTCATAGGATTATAATGATGCTATAATTACATGTAAGTGATTGCATAATCTATGGTTATACATGATCCGGACTGTTTTAATAAGATCTTGTGGTATTTGCATATTTGTGTGGAATAACATTCGTGTAAAGGATTTATGTGATTAAATGAATAAATATGAATATGTTTATGTTTTAAGGTGGTTGTGATGTTCTTATGAATTCTTATGGATTAATTATAATTTCCAGATTTATTTCATATATGATTATGGGATTTAAGCAATGTTGATCTGTATGTAGAATTTTAGATTGATATGTTGAGATTTGATTAGGTTCATAATGATAGGAATTAATTATGTTTCAAAGTGTAAAATTGAGTATGTGAGAGTGTGGGCACGAAGCCCTAGGAAAAATATCAAATTCTTGGCTAAAATAGTCACTTGGTAGGACTCTCGGCAGATACCGAGAATCTACCAAAAAAACCCAAAAAATACGAGTTCTTGGGAGAATCTACCTAGCCTCGGTAGATCATTTGCCGAGAATTTCGGTAGGAACCTCGACAGATACTGAGGATCTACCGAAGCCCATTTGAACCCAAATTTCATAGGAGGCTTCTAAGTGATGATTTAGACATGTTTGTAAGGTTAGTTAGTCTATAATATGAATGGTTTTGGCCATATGACGAAAGGTATGTGATATGGCAGTTTCCGAACCTAATATGATGAGGATATGACCTTAAAGAGTTTGGATATAGAATGTAGATATCAAGACGAGATTAAGAGGTTAGTAATGTTAGTATAGAGATTTGAATTGTGTAAGTGGTGCTAGTAGCTTCCACTAGTCTGTCTTATGATTGGTTCTAATGTCTAAATTGTATGATGTATGAGTGGTACTAGGAGTATCCACAAATTGTGTGTATGATTGATTGTGATATTTGGTTATGAATGTTTGTGAGTGGTGCTTGGAGTATCCACTGGAAGTCAATGGGATTGACTATGTGATTGACTATAAATGTTTGTGAGTGGTGTTGGGAGTATCCACTGGAAATCAATGGGATTAACTATGTGTTTCTGAAAATCAATGGGATTGACTATGTGTTTGATTATGTATGGTTGTGAGTAGTGCTGGGAGTATCCACTGGAAGTCAATGTAATTGACTAAGTGTACTGGTGTATTCTACCGTGTGGTGAAAGTCCTTTAACGAATGAAATAGTGTACTGGTGGTACTCTACCGTGTGGTGAAAGTCCTTTAACGAATGAAATAGTGTACTGGTGGTACTCTACCGTGTGGTGAAAGTCCCTTAAAGAATAATGTATTGGTGGTACTCTACCGTGTGGTGAAAGTCTACCGTGTACTCTACCGAACAGGTTGTGTGTGTTTATAATTGTGGTGATATATGAGTGAGTATATGACATGAGAATCATATGAGTTATGAAATGTGAGTATTATGTTTATATCTGTGGTGGTGTATGAATGAATGTAATGAAATGACAGTAATGATACTGATTTAAAGACTGTAATGATTGCATAACTAAAGTTATGAGTGTTTTGTATGGTTTGCATGAACCAATGTCATTTATTATATGACTATGAAGGTAGTTATTGAAGATTCTTTGGATTATTCCTATTGAGCCTCCAAGCTCACCCCTATGTTGAAACAGGTGCACTTCTAGAGGATGATGGACCCGGGACAGGAAATACTAGTTGGATGTGAATTCGAGACATATGAACTTGCTACTTTAAACTATGTTTATGTTTTGACCCCAAGTGGGCAAAGGATGATCTAATTTTAATTATGGTTGGATCTTTTATGTTTAGTTGGATCTTTTTATCTTGGTTGGATTTTGTTAAAGGTTTTAATTTGATGAGACTTCCGTTGTATATAGTTATGCTCTGTTGGACCATGAGTTGGTTTGATTGGTTTGGTCGCATCCACCGAAGGTCACTCCCTTGGAAATCCTCGAAATTATAGATCTCGAATTCGGGGCGTGACACCAGGACCCCCAACTAGTTGGGAGACCAAAATGAGATTTGAAAGACATTGCCAAAACAAGATGGTCACCTCGAACAATCCTAAAATAGGGTGTCAATTGAAATCGTTTGACGCTCTCGCTCATATCTTTGGAATCTTCATATGATGTTTTCAAATCAGCACTAGATATGTCCAAAGGAGCAATTTAGAAGTTAGACGCTTCCCAGAATTGATCGAAATCTAACTCAACATAAGAGCTCGAGGACTCTTGTTCTTTCTAAGTCTGTTTCTTCTTACCAGCTTTCCCTTTAGGAGCCATGGAACAAACAGGGAGTGAAAGAAAGAACTCTGAAGCTTAACAAAAAAACATCCAGGTGCAGATGAAACAGAAGAAGATGAATAGCAAGGTAAATCAAGTAGTTAATATTTTCTTTCTATTTATACACACCATTTTGAAATCATTAAACCGCCTAGAATTCCAAACGTTGGTTTCTTGGACTACCAAATGGTGCATGCACCAAGCAATCCTAAAGGCACACCTCATTATATGCATTCAATGCAATGAGGGGCTTACACAAAATAAGTACAATGACGGCTACTTTATGACTCAGCATACACTAGCAATGTAATATGCATTTAAAGCGCATAGCAAATTGCCTCTTTTTTTTGTTAGTGTGCTTACAACGTGTAATCAGCATGTTTTAATCGTAGGGGGCTAATGATGATGAGTCAATGTGAAAATTGAATTAATCCAATGGCAATACGCCACCTGGAAGGAAAAAACTATAAATTTATGTGAGTTTTACTCACTCAAAGGTCATTCTGATGACTTTTGAATTTCAGTTCGAACTGACATCCTTCGAAGGGCCCACCTATGTAGGGATAGCCCCTTGAACTAACATCTTTAGAGGGCCCACCTATCCTGGGATATCCCCTTGAAGTGACATCCTTCGGGGGCCCACCTAGGTTGGGATAGCCCTTAAAACCAACATTCTTCGAGGGCCCACCTGTGTTAGGATAATCCCTCGAACCAACATCCTTTGAGGGCCCACCTATGTCCGGATATCCCCTCGAAGTGACATCCTTCGAGGGCCCACCTATGTTGGGATAGCCCCTCAAGCCAGCATCCTTCGAGGGCCCACATATGTTGGGATAGCCCCTCAAGCCAGCATCCTTCGAGGGCCCACCTATGTTGGGATAGCCCCTCGAACCAACATCCTTCGAGGGCCGACCTGTTTTGAGGTATCCCCTCGAAGTGATGTCCTTCGAGGGCCCACCTATGCTGGAATATCTCCTCGAAGTAACGCACTTTAAGGGCCCACTTGTGTTGGGATAGCTCCTCGAACTGACATCCTTCGAGGTCCCACCTGTGTTGGAATAGGTCCTCGAAGCCTATTCAATCAAGGGTTCACCTGTGATGGATAAACCCTATCACTTCATAAACCCATTGTTTGGAGAACCCTTTTAAGGTTGTTTATCAAGGATTAGAATTATCCTTCGATTTTATGTATGTGAAACCTATCAAAGGAAGGCATAAAAAAAGTATCAATTGCATCATGAGAAGTATTTTAAGGCTGGACACCTCGAGAGGACCGTTTTGTTATTTCAATGTTAGCCACTTCAAGATGGCCAAGTTCTTCACTATAAGTAATCCATTATTTAAGATAGCCACCTCAAATGATGAGGTGATCAATAAAATTTCGAACAGTCTTCGAATTGACCATCTTGGTATCATGAAACCGACTTTCGAGATAACTATTTTAATATTTCAAATGGTCTTTCAAAATAACAATCTTGTTATCTTGAAGGTTTTTTTTTGTGATAGCTATTTTTTTCATTGCGAAATAACCATCTTGCTATCTCAAAACCATCTTTCGAGATAGCTATTTAGACATTCCAAAATTTATATATTCAAGATGACCACTTTGACATCCCAAAATTACAACTTAACACTATGGATTGCATTCTGTTAGGGAAACATTCCCTGATATCCAATCATCCCTCAAGATTCATAAATTCGAGGTTCTTTACTTACAAAAAAGGGGAATTAAACATAGACTTTCAGGAATGATGGGCCATAAAGATGAGTCCCATCCAGACTCTCGTGAGTTCTATTATGATAAGGGACTCAATCATCATAAAAAGCATAACGTACAATAAATATCTTTATGAGTTATATAACCTCACACCCATGACTGATCAAACATTTCTATACATTAATTAGACCTTTTGTATAACTAATCGGACATTTTGAATGCTCAAATCAAAATGTTTTTATACATTAATAAGACGTTTTGAATGTATTGACTAGACGATTTAAATGGTCAAATGATTGATCCGAGGGAATATTAGCTATAAAAGGACCAATTGTACACTAAAAGGACCTCTCTTCGGGGAATTTTGGACATCTCTGAGAAACTCTGAACTTTCTGAGATTATCTGAGAGAAGTCTCCTTTCAAAGCTCATCTACGATAATCTTTCTGAACATTCCTGACTGATCTAATTTCCTTGTTTGTTTCTTCTCTTTTAATATATTAAAAGGCGAACCATACATTGGAATGGCCAACTTTTGGTAGGCAGTGTAGGTCAGGTTATTCGAACCTTTTCGTGCTCAGATTGGTGTATGTTGATTTCCTCGAAAGTCATCATCCCACTGCAACTTTTTGATTAATTAACAATTGTTTGTTAAATTAATCCTTGGACAGTTTGAGCATCACTAGTGCCAACGTAGATGTGCTAAGAGTTGGCATGTACTTGCTGAAGATGCAAGAGAACCGAGCATTGATGCTTTATGGTATACTATTTGTACCTCCCATTCGTCATACTCGCATAGCAGTAGTAGAGTTGCTTGGACTAGGTTTTTCTGTTATTTTCAATGGCAATTATGTTTCTATTTATTGAGAGGCGATTTTATATGGTCGTGGATTTATTCCGATGGGTTGTTCAAATTGGATATTAAATATTCTAGTAATAATAATTTGGTTTCTTATTTAACTTCAAACAATAATGATATTATTATTTCCGATTCATTGAGATGGCATGCTAGACAAGGCCAAATAGGGTTAGACAAGATGAATAGATTGGCTCGAGCAGGTCAATTAGGATCTCTCGCCAAAGTTAAATTACCCACGTGTGAGCATTGTTTGGCTAGTAACTCATGTAGAAAACCATTCGGTAAAGCAATGAGAGCCTTTATACCTTTAGAGTTAGTCCATTCTTACATATGTGAACCAATTAATGTTAGGACCCGACATGGAGAGTCATATTTCATCACATTTATAGATAATTACACACAATTCAGTTACGTGTACTTGATTTTCCACAAGTCAGAAGCATTAGATTTCTTTAGACCATGCATGGTAGAAGTCGAGAACCAATTGGATTGACATATTAAGTGTCTTCGTACCAATAGATGACGCGAGTATTTATCAAATTTATTCCTAAAGTTATGTGAAGGAAAAGGAATCTGTAGGCTATTGACGATCCTTGGTACACCTCAACAACATGGTGTTGCAAAGAGAAGAAACCGTATCTTGTTAGACATTGTGAGGTCGATGATGAAACAGGCGAACCTACCCATTAGCTTTTGGGGAGATGCACTAATGACTGCAGCCTACATCCAGAACTGTGTCCCTACAAAGTCAGTTCCTAGCACACCATACCGGCAATAGATAGGCAGCACACCTAGCCTGACTCACATGAGACCATGGGGATCGACAAGTCATGTTCGTGTGCCTTCTTACCAGACATGAAAGTTATAAAAAAAGAGCTGTTAAGTGCATTTTTGTGAGATACTCATAGTAGTCTAAGGGCTACATTTTTGTAGCTCCCCGAATCCGAGATATGTAATCTCAAGGATTTCCAAGGTAATGACCATAGGATCCAACCCATAGATGCGGCCAAACCAACCAAACCAACTCTTGGTTCAACAGAGCATAACTATGTTCAGCGGAAGTCTCATTAAATTAAAACCTTTAACCAGATTCAGCTAGTATAAAATCCGACCATAATTAAATGATTACATCATCCATGCCCACATGGGGTTAAAACATAGATAATAAATTCATAGTTTAAAGTGGAAAAGTTCTTAAAGTCTCGAATCATATTCAGCTAGCAATCTGCCTTATAGATTTATCCCACTCTAGAGGATGACCTGTTTCAACATAGGGGTGAGCTTGGAGGCTCAATAGGAAAAATATCCAAAGAATCTACGACAACTACCTTCATAGTCATACAATAAATCACATTAATTCATGCAAGCCATACCAAACATTTATTATTTTAATCATGTTATTATTACAGTCTTCAATTCAATATCATAACATTCACACATCATCAATCTCATTACTGTCATTTCATTATTCTCACTCATATACCACCACAACTATAAACATACAAACTTTTTCAAACACCAATATCCTCATGAACAATGTCATGATACACATCATTATCATGTCATTAAACTTACTCAAGAACCACCACAACTATAAACATACACAACTTGCTCAACTACCAATATCCTCATGATCTCTGTCATGATACACATCATCTCTCACAAGGCCACAAACTCTCAAGGTTCCTCTACACTGTAAAATTCCTCCTTAGAATCTACCATACACTTCGCACACAACAATCAATTTAGCAACCCACATATCTCACCACAACTCAATCAGTGACCATACATTACACCACAACTCAGTTGGCAACCATACATCATACACAACTCAATTAGCAACCATACATCACACCACAACTCAATCAGTAACCATACATCACACACAGTCATGGAATTCATGCAATGAACACAACAAGAGAATACAATTGATGAAATGACACTCACATTCAAGAATGCAATGAAGTATGAAGTTATGATACAAATGCTTATGATGAGATGAAATGATGAAATAAAGGCAAAAAGGATGTTAGGCCAAGCCTAACTATAGAATCATTCTCACATCTCCTCTAAGAAACACTGTCACAGGAATGTGCTTAAACAACCACATCAGATCCTCTTATCTAAAGAGTATTGATCTAAAGAGCATTGATACCTTATTAACCATTTGTTTCAGGGGATGCTAACCCAAGGTAGAAAATCACCATCTTCCTTTTAGGGGAAACAACCCAAAGGCAGGAATTACCATCTTACTTTTTTTTTTATTGCAGGGGATACTACCCAAGGTAGAAAGACACCATCTTAACCATTTCTTTTAAGGGATGCTAACCCAAGGTAGAAAAACACCATCTTAACCATTTCTTTTGGGGAATGCTAACCTAAGGTAGAAAAACCACCATCTCCCTTTTAGGGGAAACAACCCAAAGGCAGGAACAGCCATCTTAGTCACAACAGGCCCTCTTATCTAAAGAATTATGAAATCCAACCAAGATCACTCTAGGATCATTCCACACTCATCACACAGTGAACGAGTCTAGAGTCACTCTTAAACACTCATTACTGGTGATTGCATCTAGCATCAATCACAAGCACATCACAACCACACAGGGCTCATATAGGACTCACATACCATACATCAGTAATCTCTCATACCTTAGGCTATACTCACCCAAATTAACTCCACAATATCTCATTTGTATCTCCCTAGGAACCTCATCACATATCATAGTTCACCACATAGGGGCATAGCAAACATCAAACTGGGCAATGGGCCCTTTTGTTGCATCAAATCTCATATGCATATAATTCTCACAAAATAACACCACACACAATTTATAATCACCCAAACCTCACTACCCATGAAATATTGGGTCAAATGGAGCTCAGCAGCAAGCTCAGTGGGATCGAGGGTCCTACCGAGGTTCTCGGCTGATTAGATCAATTCCTACCCTCGCTTGGCGGAAAGGCCAGTAACTTTGGGGTGCTCGACAGGTTGACTCGGTCAAACCGAGGGACCTGCCAAAGGTCATACTCAGCACAGATGTTTTTTGGATATTCCTAGAGTTACATGCCCATCCTTTTACAAACCAAAATCACACTTTTTCCATTCAAAATCCATCCTCATAACATCAATCCATTACTACTAACATGATACATCTCAAATCAAGCATCTAATCATGGATTCACATTTTAGATCTAGAACAATTCACAAGATCATCACAAAATGTTCATATCATCATCACACAATAATTTGAACACATAAATCACTCTAAAACATGGATCAACAAATTTTCATGCAAAACAACAAATCAAGATGCTCATCCTAATAGATTTATCACATTCCTGTGAATGTAACTATCGTAGAAACCATGGAAATCCCAACCTCAAGTTTTTGCCGATTTTGATTCACTCCTCCACAATTTCAGAGTGGTCCTTCTTCTCCTCTTCCTGTCTCTCGTCCAAACCAGAAACTCTTTTCCTTCTTTTTTTCTCTCTCTTCATTCCTCCTCTTTCTTTCTCTTTTTCTCTCTTCCTTGTCTCTTCTGTATTTCCCCCCATTATAGTAGATTATGGTTCTCCTCTTCCTCCTACTTATCTTCTTCTTTTCTCCCCCAGCCGACTAGGTCTATTCTCCCTCCTTCTGTAGATTTTCGATCCTTCCCTTGTCTCCAATTTGAATTTCGAACTCCCCATTGAGATAGGAAAGAATCCTTCTCCTAGAGCTCCTGTTGCTTTGGTCCCTATCTATATTAGTTAACTTCCTTCCTACTTTACTATTACTTTTTTACTCTTTCTCCTACCTAATTAATCCTTCTAGAGCCTTCCCTCATTGGCCAAACGATCAGGTCCATAACTTGGATCCAAGGGTCCAGTAAAGTTGCTCATATTTTCATTTCACCCTATTATCCCCCCAAATCACAAATTAACCCTTAGTTCTGAAATCTTTTAACCATAGCTTCCTATACTTTTAATTTGCCATTTCCTAGTTCTCCTGGTAAATTAGAGTTACACCTATATCCTTTAAGGGCTCTAGTTGTATGTCTAGGCTGTTAAATTCTTCTAATAATCAAAATTAATTATTTTATTAATTTTCTGATTCTGGGTCACTACAATCTCCCTCTTAAAGGACATTTCATCCTCGAAATTTAATTCAATATATTAATCCAGCCAATCTCACTTCTAGATTTACAATTTAACTAAGAGTTATAATGTACATTGCAATTTAACTACACGTGGTAATTCTATTGTAATCATTCATTTCATTCAAAACAACCAACTCAAACATCAAATTAACAGCAATCAGCTACTACCCTAGCATAGACATTATCAAATAGTAAAACAAGTTTCTTAAGAAGTTCTTTGCTATTCACAGATGGCTACTAAAGGAAAAGAAAAACCTATAGAAAATACAAATCCTCTAGAGTGTATCTCCCTCGTGAGGAGGCGGAGGCGGAGGTACTGAAGATGGAACGGCATCAGTCGTTAGACTACATCCGAACATGTCCTGAAAGAACTGGAACGCCTTCTCAACTGTCTCGCGAAGTTTAGACATCTCCTGTCTGTTCTTTCACATCTCGACCTTCAGTTCGGAATTGGATCTCTCCAAGACTGCAAACCGGGCATCCTCAATCATGTTCCTCCTCGTGTAGTGATGTCGAGGTGAAATGTCGACCCGAGGTGCAGAGGAAGTGGAAGCTCTACGGTGTTTTCCTGGAAGAGGGCTCTGAGGTTCTTCCTGTTGTTCTAGCAGTTCCTCCTCTATAATCCGTCTCCTAGGACGTTGTCTGGAACCAATTATCCTTGGTAAGCCAATCTTCCGAAGTTTTGTTACACTAAACGATTGAGTAGTGATACCAAACTTTGGTTCAGGTAATGAGATACCCCAATACTTGCCAACCTCACACATTAAGCAAGAAAAAGGTAAGGCACCCTTCCTCTTGTTCCACACAATAACAAATAATGTGTGAAATGTTCATGGAGAGAAGACAAAGTCCTCGAATGGAGCCACATAGTGAAGGATAGTGGCCATGAGTGGAGTGAGTTTCGTCATATTCCCAGACCGGGGAAAAACATTTGTTAAGAAGATTTTATGGAGGATTATATATATGGGTAGAAGCTTGGTGGCACTAAGGGAATTGTCCACCTTCCACTGGGCTCTTTTGCCACAAAGAACTCGGGTGATTTCTATTTTCTCCTCCTCAAAACTATCGAGTATGATACTCAGGGTGTTGTTCATGGCTATTTGCATGATCTTAGACACTAAATGCAAGTTGCGGTGTTTGATAAAGCCGTAAAGGTTGAAGGTGATACTCATGAAGTCAAAATCGGTCTTGGTGATGTGAGAATACATCTCGTAAACAATGGAGGGAAAAGTGATTCCACCCTAATCTAGGAAAGGTTCCCATCCTATGCATTGGAAGGTTTCCATCACATTTTAGTTTACCATATCAGGCTTGATCACCCTCTTTTCCACTATCAATCCCCGATTCGCATACTCATTAGCCTCTTCGGTTTCATTCACAAGGATTTCTGGGGCTTGGATCGTCTCAGCCCTAGTGGTTTGTTCGGTCTCTGGTGGGGAGGAATCACTTCCCATGGGGATGAGTGAGATGATGAAGAAGAAGAAGGGCTTGTGACCTTCTAGATGTTGAAGCCCTAGAATATTTATCCTTCTTAGAGGGTCCTTGTGTGGTTTTGTTTCTAGCCATGGGTTTCTAGATTCAAAGGAAATGAAGAACACAATTTAAAATTCGAAAGAAACTTACCGGAATTGTGAAATCATTTGGAGTTTATCGCTGGAGGAGTTGGAGTTGCCCTAGGAGTGCTTGAGAGGGCTTTGGAGGAATGTTAGAAGGTTGGGTTGTCATAAAATGAATTTAGGTATCAAATCCCACTTAAATAGCTCAGCTGCAGGTTCGGTAGGTTGCTCGGTCGAACCGAGGTTCCTGCCAAGCCACAAAATCAATTTTTTTTTTAAATAAAACAAAATTTTATAAAATTATTAAGATCACTCCTAACAATATTTCATGAAAATGTTGTTTTTTTTTTCAAGGGTAATTTAATTCATAATTGTATTGAGTTAACGAGCCAAATCCAAACCCGTAATAGCTCTATAATTTCTTATCTCATACAACCACATGGCTCATATAGGACCCACATACCATACATTAGTAATCTCTCATCCCTTAGCCTATATTCACCCAACATCATACCACACTACAAATCTCACGTATATCTCACTAGGAACCTCATCACATATCATAGTTCACCACACAGGGTCAGAGCACACAGCAAACTGGGCAATTGGGCCCTTTTGTTGCACCAAATCTCATACACATATAATTCCCACAAAATAACACCACACACAACTTATAATCACCTAAAACTCACTACCCATGAAAAATGGGGAAATGGAGCTCGACGAAAAGGCCAACACTTTGGGGTTCTCAGCGAAAAGGCCAGCAACTTTGGGGTGCTTGGCTGGTTGGCTCGATCAGACCAAGGGACTTCCCGAGGGTCGTACTAAGTCTAGATTTTTTGGAAATTCCTAGGATTTCGTGCCCAACCTTTTCCAAAGAAAAATCAAACTTTTTCCAGTCAAAATCCATGCTCATAACATTAATCCATTACTACTAACATGATACATCTCAAATCTAGTATCTAATCATGCATTCACATATTAGATCTAGAACAAATCACAAGATCATCACACAATGTTCATATCATCATCACAAAATAATTTAAACACATAAATCACTCTAAAACATGGATTAACATATATTTTCATGAAAAACAAATAATCTAGATGCTCATCCTAATAGATTTATCACATTCCTGTGAATGTAACTATCGTAGAAACCATTGAAATCCCTACTTCAAGTTTCTACAGATTTTGATTCACTCCTTCATAGTTTTAGAGTGGTCCTTCTTCTCCTCTTCCTTTCTTTCGTCAAAACCAGAAATTGTCTTCCTTCCTTTTTCTCTCTCTTTCTTCCTCCTCTTTCATTTTCTTTTGCTCTCTTCCTCATTTTTTCAGTATTTTCCTCCCTCGTAGTAGATTATGGTCCTCCTCTTCCTCTTGCTTATCTTCTTCTTTTCTTCCCCTGCCGACTAGGTCTATTCTCCCACCTTCTGTAGATATTTTATCCTTCCCATGTCTCCAATTTGAATTTCGAACTCCCCATTGAGATAGGAAAGAATCCCCCTCCTAGAGCTCCTGTTTCTTTAGTCCCTATCTATATTAGTTAATTAACTTCCTTCATAATTTACTATTACTATTTTATTCTTTCTCCTCCCTAATTAATCCTTCTAGAGCCTTTCCTCGTGGGACAAACGATCAGGACTGTAACCTGGATCCAAGGGCCCAGTAAAGTTGCTCATATTTTCATTTCACCCTATTCCCTTAAATCACATATTAACCCTTAGTTTTGAAATATTTTAACCGTACCTTCCTATCCTTTCAGTTTGCCAATTCCTAGTTCTCCTGGTAAATTAAAGGTACACCTATATCCCTTAAGGACTCTAATTGTATTGCTAGGCTGTTAAATTCTTCTAATAATGGAAATTAATTATTTTATTAATTTTCTAGTTCTGGGCGTCTACAATTTTTGTCCATGAAAAAACCGATGGAGGTTTAACACAAATTAAGTCTCATGATGCAGATTTCATCAAGGATTATTTTTTAAGCAGGAAGAGATCAGAGATGAATCTTGAGCTCCACACGATGATCGAGCCAGAGTTGGGATCAACAAAGATCACCCCACATCCAAACACCATTGAGAACATAGGTTAATAGGACCCTATGCATGAATGTTGAGGATAGTGGGGGTAGACTACCACCCAGTGGGATGCCCCTATAGACACGGATTCCAATAATCCCATCATGCTTAGGAGTAGTCATGGATAGATTCCCCGTTGTTGTTTTGAGATTGAGGGTGATCATTCATGATTGCCACTCTTAATGATGAGGAGCATGGTTCATACCAGGAGGCATTATCATCACTTGCTTCTCAAAAGTGAATGACTGTTATGCAAGATGAAATGACTTCCATGGAGAAGAACCGAGTCTGGGTTTGTTGATCTTTCCCCTAGGTGCAATAAATTGGAAACAAATAGGTTCTAGAGGTCAAGCACAAGGCATATGAAAGTGTGATAAATACAAGACTCGTGTCGTGATGAAGGGTTCGCACCCAAACAGAGGGTGTTGACTATGAGGAGACATTCTCACCAATAGTGAGATTTGCTTTAATCTGTCTCGTTCTAGCTATTGTCATACATTTAGATTTGTAACTCTACTAGATGGATGTCAAAATTGTATTTCTTAGTGGATAACTTGATGAAGAGATCTATATGGATTTTCCTGAGGTTTCATCACCGAAGGGCATGAGCGCAGATTATGCAGACTCAAACGCTCTATATACGGCCAGAAATAGTCATTTAGACAATGTCGTCTTTGATTCCATTGAGGCATTATATATTTTTAGTTTACGATGATTGAAGAAGACCATTGTGTGTATGTTCGACACCAAGGTAGGAGGTTTCTAATCTTATCACTAAATGTTGATGACATATTAATGCAGGGAATGACAATGAAATGATTGTTGCCACTGAAGAGTGGTTTTCCTTCAGTTTTGAGATGAAGGGTATGGGTGAGGCAAATTACGTGCTTGGATTTAAGATTCATAGGAATCATGCGAAGAATCTTTTTGGTTTGTCCCAGGAGGGTGCTTCATTACATCTTGGCCTTTTTTCCCAGACAGAAGAAGAGGAGGAACAGATGACTTATGTTCCCTATTTTAGTGCTATAAGTAGTTTGATGTAAGCTATGTTGTGTACCCTACTCAATATTAGTTGTGCGGTTGATTTAGTCAGTTATTTTAAGAGTAATCTGGAGCAAGCTCATTAGAAGTCAGTGACACGTATTCTTCGATACCTATGTTGAACATTAGATTACATGCTTTGCTTTCAAGGAGTGGATTTGCAGTTACGAGGCTACACTGATGCAGATTGGGCAGATGAAGAGGAGGAACATATGACTTGTGTTCCCTATTTTAGTGTTATAAGTAGTTTGATGTACACTATATTGTGTACCCTACTCGATATTAGTTGTGCGGTTGATTTAGTCAGTTGTTTTTAGAGTAATTTGGGGCAAGCTCATTATAAGGCAGTGAAACGTATCCTTCGATACCTACGTTGAACACCCTATTACATGCTTTGCTTTCAAGGAGCAGATTTGCAGTTACGGGGTTACAATGATGCAGATTGGGCAAATGATCTAGACAATCGAGACTCGACATCAGGATACACATTCTTCCTAGGTGGAAGGGTCATCTATTCGAGTAGCAAGAAGCAAGTCAGTGTTGCGTTGTCCACCATGGAGTCAAAGTACATAGCTTGTTGTACAATCGTCCAGAATGTCATATGGTTGAGATGATTTCCTGCAGGATCTTTGAGTCTTTCGAGGCATGTGGTCTACAACCATCTATTGTGATAGCATGGTAGCATTGGCCTATGCAAAAGACCCCAAATACCATGGCAAGACAAAACACATTGATATTCACTATCATTAAATTAGAGATAAAGTTGCACATAGAGACGTGTCCCTACACAATATATGACAATTGATCCCTTGACTAAACCCATAGCTAGAGAAGCTTTTAGGGATCATGTCAGAGAGATGGGATAAATTAGATTATGATCTGCTTCAGGTTGTATAGTCAGTACATTTTGATTTTTAGACATCTCATTTTATATTTCATTCATGAGAAATTAATAGAGTTTATTTCTCTTTAAAGCATGAGATTGTTTATTAAATGCACACATTACCATCATATTGTGAGTATATGAGTTTGATATGTGACCAGACTAGTAGTTAACTTCTCAGACAGTCATGGGTTTGATGTGTGAGTAGTCAACTTCTCACACATTACCATCATATTGCGGCGATACAAGCAACAATCTAGTCAATAAACAATTTGGTAAAATTCATAGCTCTCATAATACAAGGAATGATAGTTCAGTTAACTGAATCATACGCCATACTAATGTCCATCTTCATAGCACAGCGAGGTTGTCCACGGTTAAGGTGATAATCATGAAGGAGTTCATGAACCAAAAGCACATTGTCAGTGATTAGTGGCCAACAAGATCTCCAAGCACCACTTTCAGCCTATCGGCAAGAAGCTTAGATATACATTTAATAAGGGTGTTGCAGCAAGAGATAGGCCGAAAGTCTTTAACCATAGCGGGGTTGTTGCCTTTAGGTACAAGGATAATAAGGCTATGGTTGATGTTCAGCAACCTACCATTAATGGAGAAATCCTCGACAGCTTCAATGAAATCCTCACCAATCACAGGCCATTCCTTTTTGAAGAAGAGAGGAGTAAATCCATCAGGGTCGGGGGCTTTGTCCTCCTTGATCTCCAAAAGCAATCCTTAATTTTCTGTTTCTCCATGGGTTTGCAAAGAATTTCAAATTGATCCTCCGTGATACACTTCAAGCCAAGGTCATCACAATTAGGAAGGACCATAGGATCTTGCCGAGAGCCAAGCAAACTCTGATAGGCATCAGTAAAGCAATCAGCAATAGCGCTAGGGGAAGTCAGTTGTTGGCCATTGTCCATACAAATACCAATGATCTTATTCTTGGAACGAGGCCCCACCAAAGATCTATGAAAGAAGTATTTTGGTCACCAAGTTAGAGCCCGTGCACTCTAGACTTATGCCTAGTCTGAGCCTCAAGCATACCAATCAGTTCTTTTAGTTTCTCACTTAAAGCTTCGGCAGTAGAGCCAAGTGAAGAGTTCATAGGACCCCTATGTAGTTCAGCTTAAATAGCAGCAAGCCTACCTCTATTAGTCTCAATCTGATTCTCCAGTTCAGAAAATCACCTCCTACTCCAAGCCTTGAGTTCAGATTTCACCTTTTTCAGCTTTAACACAAACCTAAACATTGCATTGCCATTAAACACAGCGTCCCAGCCCATATTTACCACCTCTAAGAGCTCAGGGTGATCAACCCATAAATTGAAAAACTTAAATGGGATGTTTCTTTCAACCACATCATCAAATAAACTCACTACAGCAGGGGAATGGTCAAATATGCCAAAGTTAAGGAAAATAGCTTCAGATGCATTGAACATAATCAGCCAGGCATGTTTAACACATATCCTATCCAGTTTGGCCATGATACTACCATTGCCCATGTGTATTAAATTTCAAATCCACAAGACCCAAGTCATCAAGACATTCAATTTGGTCCTTAATAGCTCTAGAATCAATAGGTCTACCACCCACCTTTTCATCTTGGGAGCACACAACATTGAAGTCACCTAAGGCAATCCAAGGCCTGTTACAATTATCCTGGTGAAGGTTCCTCCACAAAGACTTTCTAGCTTCATATTCATCAGTTCCATGCAAGGAGGCAACACAACTTTTGTCAAAAACCCTTGAAGTATATATCACAGGTAATAAGTTGATCAGATTTAGATATTAGGGACACATCCACCTCATCTTTGATCCAAATAACCCGAATTCTCCCATTGGGAGACTCATAGTAGTTGTGAAAGGAGCCCTAGCCAGAAGCCACACTATTTACCATTTTAAAAACTTACTAGGTATCACCCGGGTCTCAATCAGACCCAACACACTAACCTTATTCACAACAATGAACCATCGCACTTCATTTTGTTTTGCTAGGTCATTAAGGCCCCTGGCATTCCAAGCTGCTAGTTTGATCATGAAGGTAAAAATCTATTCTAGGCACCTCTGGTTGCAGATGCAACACACTTCCAAGCATCAATCATATTACTATTCTCCTTGGTTTTTTTTCCAGATTTCTTCTTTTTCTTCTTCTTACCTTAGCTCTCATCCATCTGGAGTACATCATCAGGATCATTTCCTAAGACATCAAATTTATTAATGATATCAAGGGAAGGGCATAAGGCCTCTACGCCCCATTGGCTCCCAGCATGATCAATAAGTTGATGAGCTTGGTGTCCAGGGAGGACAAGGGTGTAGTACATTCATTGGTAATAGAGCATGGAGGACCAACTAAAACTTTCAATGGTAAGATATTCACCTTTGGAGAGGGCATAGAATCAATGCTAATAACTAAGATGGGGGCAATTACTAAGACAGTATCAGGCACAATAGTCAGGGCAAGGGAACCCACAACACTTGGTGAGGTCCCTTCCTTGTCATCAGGCGTATCTTCAGTTAACTTCTTACCAACAGGCCTCAAAGTTTGCTTCGGCTGCGTAGAGGTGCAAGCCGTATCAGAATTACCAAAAACCTTACACATCGATCACTTGGAGGGCACCTACAAGTACTCAACACGAATAGGGATGATTTTCTCTTCCTCCCCCTCATCAGCCACATCCAAAGGAAGCTCATCCTCCACAGTACTATTGCCATCAATTTGGACACATACCCTGGCATAGTCAATCCTTGTAACGTTTTCAGCTGCAGCATCAAGGAACAAGGGCTTACCCACACCACTAGCTACAACATTAAGCTCATCAGGGGACCAATATTCCATTGGAACATTAAACAGTTTGATCCATATAGGGAACTTTGCTAGATCTTCCCTGATAAGACTAAGCCTTGGTGTCCATTCTCGAATAACCATGAGACGACGAACAAAGTGCCAGGGAGCGGCATCAAGAACCTTATCCCTTTGGGCCTGATTGTTGAATCTGAAGAAAAAGAAACCCTCAGAATTAGAAGAAACAGAGATTGTGCCATTATGGCCCCAAATCATTTTTGCAAAGCTTTTAACCACCGAGCTTTAATGATTTTCCTGCCAAGTGAGTTAGATGGAGGGAAATAGAAGAGGGTAAACTTAGCTTTAGGGGCTTGCGTAAACAGAGAGCTCCACGGCCTGACAGGCTGCTGAAGCTGCACAGGAGGCATGCCAAACGAGGATATAGGACCTACAGTGGAACAGACTACATGAAACTTACCCAGCAAAGGAGGGGAGACCACTGGACTAGGCGCCATAGAGGGGTCAGCAGAAAGACAGTTACCCAAAGAGAGAGCGGTTTTATTGGCGCGAAAATCAGCTAAAGGATTTCAACAGGAAGGGTCCGAGAGGAGCTGGTCAAGGGAAGACGACTTTCCATTAGAGGGTACGGGCAGCTGACCCGACCCACCAAGGCCAGGAGAAGGGGGACCACCTAGAGGAGAGGAGGGAGCGCCAGAGCCCAAAGCAGCCAGAACCACCACCGGTGGACTAGCTACCGAAGGGTAAGGAGGGGACAGAAAAGCAATGACAGGAGGGGAGGAGAGACACTAAAGCAAGAGGAGGAGGCAGGAAGGGAAAGAAGAAGAAGAAGAAAGGGAGAAAGAAGGAGAAAAAAATGAGGAATAAGAAGAAGAAGAAGAAGAATGTGGTGAAGGCGATGAAGGAAAAGGAAAGAGAATAAGAGGAAGAAAAGGAGAAAAAATGAGGAATAAAATGAAAACCAACCAGCAACAAAAGGAGGGCTATGAAGAAAAGAAGAAGAGACAAAAGTGGGGCGGGGTGTTCCCAGAGAAGGACAAAACTCCGGGGACGAAGAGATCGGGAGAGAAAAAAGAGGAGGGAAGCGTTGCCGGTTGCGACGTCAGAAGACGACCGCAAAGAAAACGCTCAGACCACTCGCAAGTGTTAGACCTCAAACGCTTTTCTTATGAATTTTAAGGACTTGGAAAGGTCCAAATAAATTTCGGCTCCATGATAATTGATTCCTTTTTCTTTTTCCCAAGTTTTTTCTTGCATTAGATTTGGGATTTGGAATTCCATATAAAATGTCAATTAAGTGTTTTCAGAAATACAATGTTCTATAGCTACTACAGAAATAACCAACTTGTATTAACTATACACCCTACATGGATTATTTGGCTCAATCTCAACTGTTCTTTTGCGCTTACACTACAACAACAAGACCAGCAATGCACATCAGAAGAATATGTATCCCAGTTTTGTCCTTCCCATATGGATGATGGATTGACATGTTTACCCAAATCAGCCAGATAACTTGGCCTTGATCGTTGATGAGTTAGATTATATGTATCAGGAACCAAAAATAAAACAAAACAAAAAAGCCCTGGATTGGCAGTTCAACTTTACTTTGGACGACGTTGTCATGGAGGCTTTTGAATTCAGCTCAATCTTCGTCAATCTATATATATCTGAGATGGATAAAATCAGTCTTGAATTTCCAAACAATTTAATTCAATTGATCCCAAGAATGTCATACAACTTTAATACCCCTTGGTGTTTTTCCTTCAAAATTGTCTTGTTTATGAGCAACATAATGGTTTCAATTATTTGAATATATGTGATTCATATTCTTCGGTTGTCTCTCTTTTTAAGACTAAATGTTTTCTTAATAGTACATGAAAAAAGGGAAAATATATATAGTAACAGCTTGCACAATAGTGAATTAGGACTTCCAAGTGTTCATTCTCCTACAGTGTAGCCTATCCCATCCAAGCATGCACACACTGATCATATCTCGAGACCTATTTTCAATCTTCTATACGAAACCAAGAATAGAATAGAGCATGTGGATATTAACAATTAACAACGCAACAATGAAAAACAATTCTTAGATCTTAGATCTAAAACGACAAGATACAGCAAGACAACTTCATGTTTAGAAAGAAAAAAAAAAAAAGAAAGCTTCAGATTTAAGAAAATAGGGCACCGAATCACGCACGATCATGAGCAATGAATAGCGAAAACAAAATGACCCGAAAAAGAAATTCATAGAAACTGAAAAGGAAGACCATAAAACTGTGAAAGATAGTTCTACTTAAATCGGAGGCTGCTACGAGGGTCGAGTGGAGGACGTGCACGGGCATCAAAACGTGCATGGAGAATTGGAGGTCATGGCTGAGGCAAGCAAGAAGTTCTAACTGCTATGTACATGTGGCAATCAGGGTTCGCAATGTCGGCGACATTTCGCTATTTTCCACCCTGGCGACACGAAATCTGGGGGTAAAATCCCAGATTTCGTTTTTACCTGGGTGTCGCTCCATGTCGCCGACATGTCGCTATATGTCGCCGACATGTCGAGCGACATCAGGTAAAATTTTTTTTTTAAGTCGCACGTGTTGGAGA
>JAUPMG010254447.1:1658-21445 GCA_031762675.1 Pachysandra terminalis | reverse complement strand
ATGCAATGTGCTAGTTTAGTTATTAATTAATGCAATGCATGCTCATACAACAATGAATGGGTAATCCCCAAGTGTGATCCATGCAAAAACATATGCTGTGCAAATATGCATGTTGTTCAGAATTCGAATATTGTATGCCTCACACTAGACCAATCAATTACTGAGCTGGATGTCGTATTGAACCATCCCCCATACAGGCACACTCAAATTAGATATTCTATTTGCGCATCATAGTTTCTAGGAGCTTCGGCCTAGAGGTCACAATCGCCTCAGTTATTTTCGGTCACGAGAACATAGCCAAGGCATCCAAAAATAATACAGGAACAAAACCTCAATGAGTCATACACTACCCGAATGCCAACAGAATTTCACTCAACATCCGTTACATATAATATACTATCAAGATGATAGTAATGTGGTATATTGGGACAGCCAAATTCCTCAACCTATGAAAATCAGTCCAGCTGAGACTTCCTCAGTATATTATGATATTCAAATCACAATAACTCTCAGTTAAATCATATCCTTCAACCATGTGAAGATATGATGGTATAGTCAAGTACATGGTCAACAATGCAATCAGGCTTATGTTGTACAAGTGTAGTGTTTGTGCACACTAACTAAGCATTCAATAAGTGTACAATAGTGAAATAAGTCTAAATAATCAATATAAGTGTATAAATCATGGTATATGCTTCATGGTATTCAAATCAAATCAAATCATGAGTAATTTATGATAAACATGTAATATTGTCAACCAATCATAATCATTATCAAATCATGTCATAAATTCATCATAAACATCACATAATAAAATATACTCAATTTGGAAACCAATTCCATGCACAAAATCAATCGAATAAACCTAAGCTTGCTGCCAGGACAGTTCCAACAGCCTAACCGGCACACCGATTCTGTCCGGCTGGCTAACCAGACAGAGCCGAGGCTCACCGGTAGGCTAACCGGCACACCGGTTGCCAACCGGCAACCTAGGAAAAGGCCACTCTAAGGTCACACTATGGCTCGGTAGCCTAACCAGTGCCATCAAATAACATACAAGGATCCAGCAGGCTAACCGGTACACCGGTAGCCTGTCGGTTTGCCCAGAAACCAGCAAACTTCATAATTTTGTATTTTAAGTCCTTTTTAATCAAAACTTTCTACTAACACACATATTAAAATCAAATTCCGATTAAAACCAAATCAAAATATCAAACAAACAATTAACTTACCTTTGCTAGGATGATGATGCCAAATAGTTTAAGTTTTAAATTAAATTAACATGTTCTTCAATTCGAATTAGTGTGCTATGTCATATTCAATGCATATGACATCTCACTTAGATTCAAATAAAAAATAAAGCATAATTGAATTACTTACCATTGCTGCTCCAAGTGATGAATTTTTTGTGCTCGGCGTAGTTGCCGGACACCTCCGGCGTGCAGCTTCCTCTCTACCTAGTTTCATGGGTAGGAAGGGTCGCAAGCCTTCTGATCTCCACTCAACTCCCCCAGCCCATTCCTCAAAACCTCTTACCAGAGCCAGACTGGCTTCTCAGTCTGCTCCGGTACCAGCCCCCCAACTCGGGCTCATTCTCTACCTTTCCATCCATTTTCCCTCCATGCAGTTCCTGTTCATCCCGTGCCTTCTGTTTTGTCTCCATCTCTCCCTGTGACTAGTGCTACATTACAGGCTCTGTCACATGGATCTCCCCTGCTCTCTACCTTTTACATTCAGTCTCCTGTTCCTCCCATTGGCTCCTCCTCATCTCCTTTCCGTCCCTCTTATCCTCCTCCATCTTCTTCATTTGCCTCTTCATCTAAGCCCAACCTTTCTCTTGCTTTTATGTCCCCTTCTAAGTCTTGCCCTGCAACAGTGCTTCAGGTAAACCCTGTCTCTGTTTTGGGCTCTTCTACTGGTCAGCATTCATTACCTTTGTACCTTGGTCCTTCTCGATCTCGCGGGAATTCATTCGTATCCCCAGTGAAGGCTAATCACTTGCAAATGCTTCTCAGCCCGGCAAGTGCTTTGCCGGTAACCGATTCAGAGCTTGGTTGTGATATTGGAGCAGCGGGTCGGGTCGAAGATCTACCTGGGCAGCGTTCTGCTGGTGATGGGTCGGGTTGTAGAGGAAAAACCACCATCTCTATTGACAATATGAGTTCCCGCCAAGAAACTTTTGAATTTGCTGAAGCTCTGCAGTCAGCAGTTTTACCTCAGTTGGCTCCTCCTGCTACTGCAATATTTCCGTATTTGGCTCCTCCAGCTCCTGCTGCAGGTCCTGCAGGTACCCTGCAAGCACCCCCTGTTGGTCATACAGTGCAGCTGTGTGTAGCTCACGGAACCTCTGAAAAAGTTCTGCATGCTGGAGGTAGGAATGCAGACTCTAGAGGTAAGGGCTATATCCCAAACCTTGATGGTATAGGTGAGCAGTTCTCTGCCCCTGCTACTGGTGCAGTGTCTACTCCTAAACCTTGGTCTGCTCTGTTTGGTGAGGCTGCTGCCACACCCCAATCTAGGCTTGAATATTTTGCCCCTTCTCTCAAGGAGGGAAGGGTCATTGTGTCCCCCCCGATGGATGTTATTCAAGCTGGTTATGCAAGTTGGGAAGGCACTTTAGTCGGATACTTTTTAGATAAGAAACTACCTTATCAGGTAGTAAAATCTATAGCCCAGAAAATTTGGAGCAAGAATGGGGGAGTGGATGTCTCCTCAAACAACAAGGGCTTCTTCTTCTTCAGATTCTCCAACAAACAAGCTCGCGACAAGGTTCTGGAACTTGGCCCTTGGTATTTTGCTGGAAGACTACTAGTATTAAAGCCCTGGAAACCCAACATGAAATTGGAGAAGGAAAAGTTGAATTCTGTACCTGTCTGGGTTAAGATTTATAATGTTCCCCCGTAACTTTGGTCTCCACAAGGGTTCAGCTACATTGCAAGTGCCATTGGAGTGCCAATTGATTCAGACAAAGCTACTAAAAACTGCACCATCATGCAATATGCTAGAATCTGTGTAGAAATTGATATTCAGTCAGTATTACCTGACTCAATCAGCCTGAATATGTCAGGTGATCTTCAGTTGAAGATCTGGCAGAGGTGGATGTGGAGTATTCTTGGAAACCTCGAGTGTGCACCCAATGCCAGTGCTTTGGGCATCTAACTAAGAAATGCCCATCAGCTGTTAGGGCCCCTATGGTGTGGATGCCAACAGGAAGAAAGTTTCATGTTGAAGAGAATGGTAATGCAACCCCTTCTCCTGAACCTGATATTCAGATTTCTTAGAAGGAAGATAGTGGATCGGAGAAGCTGAGCAACCCTAATGGAGAGAAGGAAACTAAGAGGGTCCCTGACTCTCAGAATGCCTCTACCACTGGCAGCTGTTTGAATAGCTCTGGTTAAAGGACTGATATGCCAAAGTCTAAGCAGAAACATCCCTGCCCCCCTATTTTTAATAGGTTCAGTTGCCTTGTTGAAGGCGGGGATAATGCAGAGGACTTGTTCCAAGAAAATATTGAACTGCAAGGAGATTGCCTCTCTGAATCTCAGGTGCTGCAAGCACACATAGTGGAGCCCAATAGAGGGGAGGAGGGGAGGGGAACCCAATCAGTTAATGTTGAACATTTTAGTTCGAATGTGAGGGGTCTCAATGATCCCATAAAACACAGGGAGGTAAAGAAATTGATCAATATGCACTCCCCAAGTATTTTTGCACTTCTTGAAACTAAAGTTAGAATCAATAAAGCTGCAGATATCAGAAGTAACATTGATGGGTGTTGGCTTACTCATCAGAATTACCCTATGTCTGATAGAGGCAGAGTGTGGGTGTTCTGGAACAGTGATGAGGTTGAATTCAGCATTCAGTGGTGTTCTGACCAAATGGTACATGGGATGTGTACTGTAAAAACAACTAAAGCTAGCTTTCTTCTTACCTTTATTTATGCGTGTAACAACATTCAAGAAAGAAGGAGATTATAGAGAGATCTGAATGCTATCAGCTCAAGTTCTCCTTGGCTGTTGATGGGGGACTTTAATGTTGTTAAATCTAGTTCTGAGAAAGATGGAGGCAGAGACATCAACTTTCAGGCTACAAAAAGAGTTCAATGACTGTTTGGAGGAGAATGAGCTTCATGATCTTAGAGCTAAAGAGTGTTTTTTCACTTGGAATGACAGAAGTCACCCAACTGACAGAATTCTATGTAAATTGGATAGGGCTCTGGTGAATCACTCTTGGCTGCAAGCATATATGGAATCTGAAGCTTTATTTCTCCCCCCTGGAATTTCTGACCACTCCCCTTGTTTGGTGAGGTTGTTTGACGACAGATTTAGAGGTAAATCTGCTTTTAAATTCTTCAACCATTGGGCTGATCATCCCGACTTTGCTAAAATTTTAGCTGAAGCCTGGGATGAGCAGGTTCAAGGTACACATATGTTCAGAGTTGTATCTAAATTGAGAAAGGTAAAAGCCATGCTGAAAACTTGGAGTAAGGAGCAGTTCTCAGAAATCCAAATCAAAATTAACAAAGTGAGAGAGGAACTTGGACAACTGCAGAAGGACCTTCATGGAGGAAGGAGGGAGGTGCAAATTGAGGAAGCAAGAAAGTATGACCACCTTTGTGCCCTTCTGAGAGCCAATGAATCCCAACTCAGACAAAAGTCAAGGATCCAATGGTTAAAAGAAGGGGATTGCAATTCAAAATTCTTTCACAAATCTCTTCTATCCCACAGGTCTAGAAATAGAATTCTTTCAGTGTGTGATGATGATGGAAACTATATTCTTGATCAGAAGCTTATTACTGAAAAATTGCTAAGCTATCACCAAAATCAGCTTGGTACTTCTCCTCCCCCAAGATCTAACACCCCTTGCGGACTGCAAGTGTCCAAGTCCATTTCTGAAGAGCAAGCAGGTTGGGTGGTCAGGAACTTCACTGATGAGGAAATCAAAGACTGCATGTTCAACATCAAAGATGACAAGTCTCCTAGGTCTGATGGGTTCACAGCTAGATTTTTCAAGGCTACCTGGGAGCTGATTGGGCCAGACATCTGCTTAGCCATAACAGAATTCTTCAAAACAAGTAAACTGCTGAAACAAGTGAATCATACTGCTATCTCTCTCATTCCCAAAGGTGCCTTCCCTTCAAGAGCGGAGGATTATTGACCTATTGCCTGTGTAAACACCATTTACAAATGCATCGCAAAGCTCATCTCTTGCAGACTAAAACCCTTGCTTGTTAATCTTGTTGGCTTGCACCAATCAGCCTTCTTACCTGGTAGACTAATTTCTGACAATGTTCAACTGACTCATGCTCTTGTTCATGACTATCACTTGTCCAAAGGAAAACCCAGAATGGCCTACAAAATTGATCTTTGCAAGGCTTATGATAATGTTAGATGGGATGCAATTGATGTAATGTTGGGGGCTTGGCATTTCCCCAGTCTGTTCAAAGCTTGGATTTTAGAGGCAATCAGCACCACTTCTTATTCTCTTTCCCTTAATGGTGAATTTCATGGATTCTTTGTTGGAAAAAGAGGGTTTAGACAAGGTGACCCTCTATCACCTTACTTATTCCCAATAATTATGGAATATCTGGATTTGTGCTTACATAGAAGAATTGAGTGTCCAGGCTTTAACTTTCACCCTCAATGCAGCAATCCTAGAATCACTCATCTTTGCTTTGCAGATGACCTCTTCTTATTTGATGGGGCCTCTGTGAAATCTACCATCCTATTCAAAGATGCCTTGGAAGATTTAAGGAATGGACAAGGCTGTATATGAACCTCCAAAAGTCTCAAGTTTTTCTTGCTGCTGTTGACCCTCTTACTAAATCTCAGATTCTTGACTCTTGGACAGTGTCTCTTGGAAAACTTCCAGCTAAATACCTTGGAATTCCGCTTGTCTCTTCCAGAATTAGATTTAAGGACTGTCAAGATCTTGTTGACAGGGTTCAGCATAGAACCCAATGCTAGAAATTTAGAAGCTTGAGCTATGCCGAGAGGGTGGAGCTGATAAGGGTGGTTCTCTTCAACATGCAGGTGCATTGGTGCTCTAACTTTATTTTGCCTAAAAGGATACTTAGAACGTTGAACCAGATCTGCTACAGGTTTTTATGGGATGGCAGTGACCACAGGAAGAAGATTTCCAAGGTGGCTTGGCAGGATTTATGCCTCCCAAGAGAGGAAGGGAGTATGGGGTTAACTGATTTTCTGCAGTGGAACCAGATGGCAATTTACAAACTGGCCTGGCACATTCTCACTAAAAGACAGTCGCTTTATATTGAATGGGTTCATTCACACTGGATCAAGGGGAACTGCTTCTAGGCATTGAAGGCTCCACACCACTGTTCTTGGTCTTGGAGGAAAATCCTGCAGGCTAGACCCCATGTCAGTGCTTTGTACAGTGTGCAGATTGCCAATGGTGATGATACATGGCTTTGGTGGGACAAGTGGCATCCTCTGAGCCCTCTTGTATCCATTGTTACCCCTAGGACTATTCACAGGGCTGGTTTCAGCATGAATGATAAGGTATCAAAGCTAATCCACAATGGGCAGTGGGTTGTTAATCAGAATAATCTATTGCAGAACTTATGGGACCAACTTTAGCACATCCCTATCCACAGCACACACCAAGACAACTGGATTTGGAACCCCTCCACTGATGGGAAGTTCTCTATGAAGAGCACTTGGAAGGCTTGTAGGAGTCATAGCTCAAGTGTTAGTTGGGCACCAATGATTTGGTTCAAAGGTGCTATCCCAAAGCATTCCTTCTTAGTATGGCTTGTTCTGAGGGGAAGAGTCCTGACTCAGGACAGACTTCTAAGGTATGGTACCATCATCCACTCCTGCTACTCCCTATGCTCCCTTTTTAGTGAATCTGTGGAGCACCTGCTCTTTGAGTGCAGCTTCTCAGCTTGGATTTGGTCCACGGTGCTGAACTGGTTTGATGTTTCCAGACCCATATATTCTTGGTCTGATGAGGTAAATTGGATTACTAAACATGGTACTGGAATGGATCTTCAATGTAAGATACTGAGTCTCAGTTTTGTAGCAACTGTATACCATCTATGAAGGGAAAGAAACTTCAGAATTTTTAGAAAATAAATATCAGATCAGGACAAAATACTTCAAGGAATAAAGGAGGATATCAAGAGCTCTATGGTTAGAATGAGATGCACCATAGCCAACACCAATCACAACAGTATAGTGATGCAGACTTGGGGAATTCTTTCTCAGGCCTAGGTTTTGGTTGTGACTGTCTGGACTTGTTTGTTGTATGGTCATGAATATTATTCTCTTGGAGGGGACAGCTACCTGGGGTTTGGGTACAGCTGATGGCTGAGCTTGATGCTTGGGTGTAGCTTGGTATTGGTAGGCTTGTTGTATTAGCAGTACTAGGTGCTGATTTTGTGTTGGTGGTGTCGACAGCAGCAAGTGTTGCTGCCAGTGCTCTTGGCATGCCGTTTGGTAGTGGTGGCTGGTGCCAAGGGAGTGGTGTTGCTGCCTACTGTCTCTGCTGCATGGGTTGCTTGATGAAGGTTGCTATTGCTTTCTGCTTCAGTTATGCTGGTATTGTTGACAGTTAGTTGCCTGTGCATGTCTGCATAGGCAGCTGCATGTGCTACTGTCAGTGCACTCCTGGCCTACTATTGGTTGTTGCTAGGGGTGTGGTTGCTGCTGCTTTCATAGTCTGATGCAGGGTGTTGCTTGGTGAAGGTTGTGGCTACCTTTTGCTTCAGATATGCTGGTATTGATGATAAACGAGTGACTGTGCTGTTCTATCTTGTATTGGTTATTGGAATGTGTCTGTTTGTTTGTGGATTCTGTTACTGCTTCGGATTTGCCTGGTTCTTGTATTTTGCTTGAGGGTTGGCTTTTATTAGCCTCATCTGTTCATGGCCTTGTGCCATTGACTTACCTTGTACTTTCTTTTACCCCTGTTCTCATCTATTGGATTATTTACCTTTCCAAAACAAAAAAGTTCTGAACTTCTTCTTCCTTAAGCTCCAGCTCTAGCAATCTCTCTCTCTCTCTCTCTCTCTCTCTCTCTCTCTCTCTTTGGAATATAATTCACACATTCACCCCTTAGTTTTCTTATATATTTCCTATAGTTTCCTATTCAATCTAGGAGTTTTATCTAAGTTGGATTATGTTCTAGTTTTTAGCCCTTAGATTTTGATTAGTTTAATGCTAGCCTTTAGATTAAAGTATCCTATTTCTAGGTGAATCAATCATTTCTTTTATCCTATCTTAATCCTAATTAGATTTAAAGTCACTTCCTTTTAATCCTATCTATTACATTAATCTAAGTGTTCCTACGTCCTAACCATTGATTTTTATCCTAGTTTTAATTAAACTAGTCTTTAATTATCTATTAAAGTAGAATCCTAATTAAGTTATAACTCTTTATTAGTCCTAGTCGTAATAGATTACTTATTATCTAATTTGGTTCCTAATTGGTCTAGGATTAATATTCAACTATCTTATTTAATCGGAGTCCTACTTAAGTTATGATTGATCTAAATTAAATACCAACCCTTAGATTAAGATTAAAAGTTCTTACAAGATCCTACTCACACATTATAACTTAAAAGAGTTATCATTGTAAGTGCACTTTAGGTTCCTACAGTGCAACCACCAATTACAAACAGTCAAAGTCAAATTTGAAACTTACTTACAAAATTTTTAAATTAACTCCTATATTTTATAATTAATTACACACTAATTCATATAGTTTTATTAATTATAATTTAGTCCTATATTTTGGTTGGGTTATTACATGTATGACCTCCATGGTGATTGTTGTGATAAGTTGTGTTTGCATGGACTAACGTTGTTCCATGAGGATGCTTGTCGAGTTGTTTCTTACTAAGCATTCCAAGCTTACGCAACCTATTTATGTTGCAGGTTATGGTGGATTGATGGTTAGCATGGATTGGTGTTGTTTGCTATTGAATGCTTCTTTTGATTCATGCATTAGACTTGATGTAATAGGATAGGATCTATTTTGTTTTATTTTAGCATGAATTGTAGGCTCTTCTAAAGCCATAGTTTAATTTTGAATATAGTAGTTACTTCCGTATTCTGATTTTTGGATACGTGAGTCATATACTCGTGTGATGTTGGTGATTCGTTGTGATCCGCGTTCCTTGGTTGGGAACTCGAAGATTGCATCTTGTGATCCGTGCCAACCCACATAGGGATTCGTGCCACTGGATCCGGGGCGTGACAGATTGGTATTAGAGCTCTAGATTATAGTGCCAATGGTGCTCTAGGTTAGGTCACCTAGTGTATATAGAACGTAGAGGAGAAAACTCAGGTTCACATGTTTGCAATTGTATGTTGAGTGCATAACATGCTTTTTTGATATGTTTGTGTGATTAATTGTTATGCTTACTTGTGCTGATTGATTTCCAGACTCTTATGTTTGATGAAACCTAGGAAGGAACATAGAAACATGTAAACCTAGGAATCACATGATTTTGTGGAATGTATATAACATTACTTTTTCTCTTAATTTTGTGAATGAAATGAACTGTTATTTATTATATTTTTGAATTATATAATTGTATTAAGAATAACTTGATTGAAGCATAACAAACGATAGGATTGTCACACCCCGAAACTCGTAGCACAAATCCCTATGCGGGCGGGTGGCACGGATCTTGAGGCTAGACCTTCGGTTTCACGCATGGAACGCGAATCGCTATCAAGCCACAAGCAATATAAGTAAAGTAATACCTTTATTGAATCAGAGTGCGGAAGTCTAAAAATAATCGAACATTAAAAATATTCAAGAACAAATGGTCAATGACTTCAGCTGAGTCATGACCTACATATCAGACTACCCAGATGTGAGCTAAACAATGATATTACATTCAAAGCTCTCACAGGAGCACAAATCCTAAAACAGAATAAATCAAGCATGCGGCACGAAGCACATCAAGTTCGACCATCATCCTCTCAACATGCAACATAAGTAAGTTGCGTGAGCATGGAATGCCTAGTAAGTAAATCACACTATCATCCATCCCCATATATTATCAAAACAATCAAGTAATGGTCAGCAAATACAACAAGAAGTATATTACATTAAACATGATCATTTTACAAGATGAAATGCAATGATGTGAATGAATAAAACAGATGCTCTAAATAAATGCTAGGCAATGTAGCTCGTTAGGTGCCCCTCATGTCGCTTCCAAACCAAGATAACTTCAGGACTAAGATCCCAAGGACTACCGAAATGCCCCCTCTTCGTTCCGAGCGCCAACCCATGGTACGAAGGCCACGATGTTTGCTAGTTTAGAGTATAAGTTACTCATGGAGTTCCACCGATTTGCTAGTTTAGAGTATAATGCTCAGGGAATTCCACCCAATGCTAGTTTTGAATGCAAAGCACCCAGAGAGTTCCACTCAATCCTAGTTTTGAATTCAAAGCACCGAGGGAGTTCCACCCAATGCTAGTTTTGAGTACTACCAAACTCAGGGAATTCCACCCACCAACAATCCACATCCTGTGCACACTTAACAGTCACGCAACCCAACATGATATGCATTATTAAATTGAGAACCAAAGGATAGTCATCAACGGAAACTATCCAAGCGCCCATACACGCGGATAATCCAGTTAGATGCCATCCTAGAATTCCCAAGTGATCACACAAACAACCAATTCCAAAACAGAGTATTCTAAGTCAAGGGTCAAGTCCAAGGGTAACTGATGGTTGCCAACAATCATGGAACACCATGTCGATATCCTGCAGGTAGGCATGAGCCTTCAAATCCAGCCTTGGGTCCGAAAACCAAATCCCAATTTAGAGGGACGCGAACCACATCAATCCCCAAACGTATCCAAAGCTATACAACTGGGTAGGTATTATCAGTAGGGTCACAAACCCCAATGTGGTCAAGTCAAAGCTGAAGTGATGGTTAACAATGTATCACGGAGTACCAAGTTGACATCCCACAGGTAGGCTAGAGTCTTCTGGTCAAACTTTACTCCGGAAATCAATTCCCAACCAATGGCATAAGCCCCACATCACAATCCCCAAAATATCAATTCTAAGGTGGAATGATGGTCACAATATATCATGGAGTACCAAGCTTACTCCCCTTAGGTAGGCTAAATCCTTCTGGTCAAACTTGACTCCGAAAACCAAATTACAATCAATGGCAAAAGCCCCACATCATTCACCTAGAAAATCCAAATCAAATTCATCACCTGTACCCCTGGGTTGGCCTCATCGATAGGGTCATCGGTAGATCGGTACCTGCCAGTGGGGTACTTTGTTCACAAAATAAGCCTCTGTCGGTAGATTCACCTACCGACAGATCAACTTTTGAGATCACAGAGCGTCAGTGGAGCTACCGGTGTACCGGTGCCCACCGAAGGTCCATATTAGGGTCACAATCATCATATTAGGTGTGGGGTCACAACCCCAGGTTCAATGGTCCAAACCCTAAGTCAATTGGTCCTGTCCCAAAGTCAATTTCCACAGAAAGGGACAGATTTGGGGTCCATTGGTAGGATGGTCAGTACACCAGTGCCTACCGATGGCCCAAATCCTTCACAAAAACACTCTCTGTCAGTAGGGTTTCAGGTGGACCGGTACCCTACCGACAGGGCACTCTTCTGGGTTTTCAACTTCGACGTACAATTGGTATTTGCGTCATAACTTCCGAAATACTTATCGGAATGACCTCAAACTTAGTTTGCTGTGTTTCTAACAAATAGGGGAATCTTAGAAAAAAAATAAATTATACATGTATAGGTTCTCTAATTGATAGTTCATGATTGTAAAATTTTCCACGGTTTTCTGGATTCGTAAATCCTAGCTTTTGGTATCCGATTCGATTTATAACAACTTTAATGATCAATAAGCATCATTATAACAATAAAACAATAAACTAATCATACTAAATCAATTTAAAAACATGATTATGAAGTCTAACATGGATCAAACATATCTATCAAAATACTATTCTTCAAATTGTTCAAATCTCTTATTCTAATCAATCCATAAAATCATTGAAACTAGATAAGATGAAATCTGAAGTTCATAAGAAGATTATACTGATGGAATCACTTACATAGAACCAAATCTCATAAGAGGACTATATAGTGGATTACAACTTACCGTGTTTGATGTTTGATGGGTGTATGTTTCCGATATGTAATTCTAACGCAGATTTTCTTCTTCTTCTTCTTCTCCTTCTCCTTCCTCTCCCTTGGACTATGACGGCTAGGGTTTGCTCTCTTCTCTCTTCTATTCTTATTCTCCTTTCTAAAAGCCCAAACCCTAACCTTATATCCCAAAACACTATTTACGTCCTGCCATTTTTCCCGTCTTTGTTAACCTTCTTAATTAACCCAAACCCCTTTCTAACTTCTTCTAAACCTTCCATACTCTTAACCCAATTGATTGGGCAACTCTCCTTTCCACTCTCCCACCTTCTAATTCACGACATCTACAATCCCACAAACATTTTCAGTTTGAATTCAACTTTGATAATTATAATTTGTTCCCCAATACTTCTCTCATATTATATTTTGACCCCAACTCCATTATATATATATATTCATGTCTTAAGACCCACCCATTAATCTAATAGTCTTATATAGTCCACTCTTTTAATTCTGGGTCCACACAATCTGATCTGGACTTGGCCCACTTACCCAGTTTCAAAGTCTGCTAATTAACTTAATCACATTATAATACCTCACTATCCATTAATTACGGTTTGACCCCACTTTTACACTTATATTAACACATTGTCAATATCAATTAGAAGTCAAGTTCAGTTAGAATTATTTAACTCTATTAAATAATTTACACATTATTTATTATTATTAATTTTCGGATCCGGATCTCTACAAGGATTGAGTACTCTAGAAACTTAACACATAATTTCGGGGACAAAAGTTTCTAAAGGAGGGGAGAATGTAGTGACCCGGATCTAAAAATATAATAGTACAATTAACGTTTGAAGTAATTAATAAAGTTAGAAAATGAATGGGTATTTTTTTATTTAATAATGTAGCTTCCTAAGCTAAATAGAGCACTGGGGACTAAGTTGTAATCTAAGTATTGAGTTGGGGATTGATTTGTAATTAGAGGATAACTTGGGGGAGTGTTGTGTAAGTAACTCAAGTTAGATTTGCTGGAATTAGTATTGGACGTGTAAGTCATTAAATTGAATTAAGAAAAATTTAGTAATTTAACTAATAGTGTATTGGGCTGAATTAATGGGCTGGATTAGGAGTAATTGTATGGTCCTAATTAGAAGCTAGGGATAACTTAGTAATTTAACATAGATATATTCTAGAAGATAATAGGAGTTCCTAATTAGAATTGGATTAGGATTGGAAAGGATTGAATAGGATTAGAAGGTTTCTGGGTTAGTAAGTTAGAAGGATTTGAATTGTGTAAGAGATGGATTTCTAATTGGTTTGAGATTGGGGAAGAAAGGCTAGTATGTTAGAATTAGAAGGAGAAGAATAGAAGGGAAGATGGGAAAAGTTATACGAAGAGGCTCTAGG
Organism: Pachysandra terminalis; assembly: GCA_031762675.1. NCBI lineage: Eukaryota > Viridiplantae > Streptophyta > Magnoliopsida > Buxales > Buxaceae > Pachysandra > Pachysandra terminalis. The sequence continues at coordinate 7,912 of JAUPMG010254447.1, read as the reverse complement.
AGGGAAACAAGTACAGTATGGGAAGATGGAGAATTAGGGCTTTTGGAGTGAACAGAAATAATAGAAATAGATCTAAAAATAGAGAGCATGAAGGTTGCGGTTGGATCTGGAATTGGAGGAAGAAGAAGAAGAGGCAATTGAGGAAGAACATGTAGAATCGAGCATCTGATGCATTTCCTGTATAGTTCTCTTGAGATTTCGTAGTCGATTGTATGTCATGGTTGCTATGATTTCCTACGAGTTTGATTTGATTGTAGTATAATTTCCATGTTGATAGATATGTTTGTTCATGCTAATTAGATTTAATATGTTAAGATACTTGTTAAAATCATGCTAGGTAGATTTGAGATGTTAATATGGCTTCGTATCCTCTACAGCAAAAACGGGCAGCAGTTTATACAACGCCATTAGATTGTTGGCACGTCTTGCCTTGGTACCCCTTTATATGCCTTTGGTACCACCCCCTTTCACCTTGGTACCCCCATATATGCCTTTGGTACCCCCTTTCGTACTCACGTGGTAGCAATCCAACGGTGCTGTATGGAATGTTGCTCACGATTAGCTGTAGAGGATGCGAGCCCTGTTAATATAGGTGTTTGAATCATGCTAATTAGATCTAACATGTTGATAGGATTGATTTCCAGACTTGAATGAACATATGTGATTAGATCCATGTTAGACTTGATATTGGTGATGATGGATTTGTAACATACTAAATATATTAGAATAGATGAACAATTAATACATTCAGACCAATACACTCGTCAGACCAGAGAAGTAGGAAGTCTGTCTCAAGATAGCCTAAACCATCACGCAGCCTTTCTGTCAAGAGCGTTCCTTGTCAACTTTGAGCGGTGGAGAAGACAAAACAAAGGGGTAGAAGGAAAGGAGGGGTTGTAATAACTGAAGAAGGGGAGTGAATGCAATCACAGAGCAGAAAAACCTCATAGGTTGAAGATTCCTCTTTCTCTTTCAAAGTCTTTTTTTTTTCACTATTGTCTCAGGTTTCAGGTATTAGATTCACTTCAATGGAGGATGGGAAAGTGTCACTCGTTTAAGCGTTTAGAGGGGGACCCTCGAGTGCTAAGCGAATCCTGAGTGACACGTGGTCCTGGAAAATATTTTGAGGGATGCATGTACTCCAACACGACTAAGTTACGTTCAGAGAAAGAGACCAAATCATTTCAAGCCTTAAAAACTGCTCTGCAAAAGGTTGCTTTGGAACTTGAGCAACACAGTTCTACCGAAGTGTGTCACTTTCACACAAGCTTCAATGAGCAACGTCACCATCCTGCCGCCATTCCTGATAAGACAAAACCCCTTCAGATAGGTTAGAAAGCAGACATTTATAAGGTGGTGATAAGTCGGTGACGTTTTCACTGTGTGCTTTCCATTCTAAGAATCTGTTTCAAGACAACCTTTTTAGGGGACATTCAATGTATTTTGCTGAATCCGTATTTCGAAGGAGAACTCCCTTTGGAGGCTATCTTCCTACTAGGAAATCAAGTACCACTGTACCTTTAGAGGGTGATCAATGTACTCTCGAATTACCCATGTAAAGAGTGTGTCGTCAAGGAATTTGTTTTCATGATCAATCGTCCCTAGTAAGGAGGGGATTACCTTGAAATCCATTAAGGTTCATAGCTACAGTAACCAATCCGAGTGCCTTCTACTTGGATGAATTCAGAAGTAGACATATGAATTCCTATAAGGTAAAGGGAGAGGACGTTCAGAAAATCCGGGGGAAACCAGTCTTTCAGGAAGTACGTCTGAAGATAGCATGCTTTCCACTTCGAAAGCCCTTTCCACTGAGGATTTTCTTTCTGGAAGGGAAAGTCCCAAGATATGGCTCGAAGTCAGTTCATGAGAATGAATGAAACTGACTTCGAGCCCCAATCGGTAAGTCGGATGCATAAAACATCAGCATTTGAGGGGGTAAACCCAAATCTGCATCCTTCGAGGAGGGCGGAATCCGTAGTCTTTTGTGGGTGACAAGCCCTTTGACGAATTGACCCTCTCGAGGTGGTTAGCCTGGAATTCGTCTCAGGAGGAAGGACTATTCCTCCTTTGAATTCACCCTTAGCATGAGGGAACATACCTCCTTTGAATTGACCATCTGGAGGTGAGAAAAGACTTCCTTTGGAATTGTCTGTCGAAGTTGTCCTTCGGACCCATCTGTCGAGGTTGTCCCTCGGATTTGTCCGTCGAGGTTGTCCCTCGGATTTTTGCGTCGAGATTGGCCCTCGGATTCGTCCGTCGAGATTGGCCCTCAAATTTATCCGTCGAGGTTGTCCCTCGGATTTGTCCATCGAGGTTGTCTTTCGGACCCGTCTGTCGAGGTTGTCCCTCGGATTTTTCTGTCGAGGTTTTCCCTCGGATGTTTCCGTCGAAGTTGTCCCTCGATGGGAATACATCTTCCTTGTGATCCTTCAAGACAAAGCATAAAGAATGGTCCTTCGAAGTCTATGGATGTGATCCATGAATGACTCCCGAGTTAGTAGGTACAGAAAGCTCCCTCGAGGATCTTTCCTTGCATGAAAATACCTTTAAAACGTAAAGGTATGGAATAAAATCACTCGGAGTCTGTTCTAGAGAGCAAATAGATGTGACTTCGAGGATCTATTAAGATCTTATTTATTTGAGAAGTCAGTTAGGGGTAAAAGGCCCCTAAGTGTGTCCTTCGAGTGAAATAAGGACTATCGAGGGAAGAGTAAGATTCTCATTCCCTCGGGTTCCTAGAAGGCAGTATGTCATGGGAACATAAGTCCTTAGTCCTTTGAATACCTCATAAAGGAAAGAATGAACGTGTTTGTTGGGTTTGGGACACGTAGCATTCCCCCCACAAGATGAAATTCAAAAGGTAGCTTCCTTGAGAAGCTATCACCTTTATTGGTGATAAGAACGGTTAGATATCCTTCTGTCGTTTAAAATCTTGCCTTTTCACCAAATGATCTAATCACTGTACACAGCTGCTGACAACTGGCACATGAAAGGGACAGTTGTACAGCCGTTACGGCTTTATGGAATGATTCAGTGTATATGGCTACACCCAAAACGCGTACACGTGCTTGTAATCAAGCGCTGCGTGTAAAGTGGGGTTAAATTAGCCCGCCTGATCAACAATAGCCCCCAGTCTCAGGTTTCTTACGCTAGAGGAGGAAACATGAGATCGTACCTGATGTGGCAGGCATTAAATGCACGTTCCTCGAGGGAGTGCACTTTAAATGCGGTGATCATGCGTTGCCTTTGCCATGATTGTTCCTTGGGATCATGCGAAACTGCCAAAAGGAAGCTTTTCCGTTTCTTCCCAGCAAAAACTACCATTGTTACTATAAATTGGAAGCTCAATGAAGGAGAAAGGTTCCTGCAATCTGAGATTTTGAATTTCCTTTGCTTTCTTGCCTTCCGAACCTTCAATCTTTCGTTCTTGCTTCCTGAGTCTTCTTCTTCCTTCCTTCTACCTTCTTTTACTTAGAGAATTGGCCCAGAAATGAGCTGCCAAGAAGACTGATACCAAGATGGAGGTATCCACCAAGCCTTTTTGGAATTTCGTGCGTGAGTGGGTGGCACCAGAAGCAGTTCAGAGTGGGGAAGAACTACTATGCCCTTTCCAGGAGACGACCTGGACGAACATAGCTTTTCCGCGCTTGAGTCAAGCACCGGCCTTCAGGGCTGAGAGGGGTGATTATCCCATGTCCGAGATCGGATTCCGGTCTCACTTCAATCTTCCACAAGGTTGGATGGAATGGGTGGCTTACATCATGCAAAATGATGAGTATCGGAGGCTGTTAGATTTAGTCGACGTGTTGGAAGCCATCCGGGTGTACACAGGTGACTACCACAGGGACTATGAAGCCTTAAAAGAGTTTGTGGTCCGTTGGGACCCTGATGACCATGTATTCGTGACTGCCTTTGGATAGATAAGCATCACGTTGGAGGATGTGGCCATCCTGCGATACCTCCTCATTTTGGGAGATGAAAAACCGGGGGCTCTTGCCCTGTCTGCAAGGGAGGTGGTTGACTTGGAGCTGCTGAAGGCCTGCTCCAAGAAGACGGTGAGGAAGAGCCAGCTGAAAGGAAGGGATTCCAGCCTAGGAACGAAGTACTCCTTCAAAGGATGGAGTCGTTATTTCTGGAATGGGGAGGACATTCCCAAGGCCAGCAGTGAGTTCATCAGGCGCTCGTGGGGAGAAGGCCTGGACAGTTCCGTCCACTTGGCAGGGTTCATTGCCTTCTGGCCTTCCCGGTTCGTGTTTGAAGGGTATCCCATAGAGAATGTGCGCGACAGACTGTTTCCGCTGGCGGTGAAGATCGCGCGTGTAGCCTGGGTGCCATTGGCACCATTGTTCTTGGGCTCGGTGTATGAGCATTTGGACCTGCTCTATGAAGACATGGCGAGGAGCAGAGAGGAAAGAATTGTGGAGACCCTACTGGACGCGAACTTCCTCCTACACTTCATATGGGAGAGATACCCCAGGTATGCTCCTCAAGATTTCTCAGCAGTGGAGCAGCAGCTGCTGACCATGGACCTGGACTCTGCACCACGAACGCTGGTGTGGTCAGGATGTCGTCCGAAGTACAACATTCGCCTGCGCCAGGTGATGGACATCTCAGCGGAATTTGAATATCGGCCATACCGTAAGGGAGGGTTCCGCCTGCTGCAGCCTTACGGAGTCATGGTGTCGACGGAAACAGTGAAGAATACCGACGCCTGGCTCCAACTATCACCAGAAGAGAGGGCCTTCCTGGTGATACTGCATCTGGGCTATCTGATCAGCCTTGTTCAAGAATACGGGAGTAGCTTCCCTGTATATAACCCGCAACGTGTCCTTCGACAGTTCCGGTTCTATCAGATAGCCCCTCCGTGCGACGTGGAGTTCACGACTGCTTCGTCGGAAGTAGCGAGGCTTGCGGGAGTGAGATTCGTCAGAGGGAATGGATACCTTAGCATGGATAAGGTCTTCAAGGCCACTCCTGCAACACCAGAAAGGCAAGGCAAGGTGTCTCCTTGGTGGGCAGACTACTGGTACAAGGCGCTGGACACCTTGGACAAGTTCTGTAGCGGTGACGCCGTTCCTTCGAAGCTGGATCTAGGAGGATCCAAAGAACAGAGGCTGAGGAAGATGGACAAGAATCACCCCTTGCAGATTGGGGATGGCCACCCCATCATTCATGAGATTCCTGGTCACATTGTGATCCAATATATCTATTTCTGGAGGCAAGGCGGTAATGACATTCCAGCCAGTGTAGCTTCTAACAAGGCGCCAGCAGTCCAGCCTGAAGAAGCATCCGCGGAGGAGGCTAAGATAAATGAAGATCACATCCCTATTGGGAGCCTCCTCCCCAGGAGGAACATGAGCGCAAGGGTGCCCAGACTCCCTCCTAGGCCAAGAGTTGTCCCTCCTCCTCCTGGGCCTATTGTTTTTCAGAGACTTCCGACTGGCCGTCTTGGAGCCGGTATCATAGCTCCACCGAGCCCAGTGGTAGAGCCACTCGCTTAGAGGACTAGGCCCCAGGTGAAGCTTACCACCGCTCGGACCCTGAGGGTAAGTTACAAAACGTTATTTTCTGTGATTGATTTCAGGGTGACATATGGAGAGTTGATGCCTGAGACAACACGACTGGGCCAATCAGGGTGACATATGGAGAGGTGATGCCTGAGACAACACGACTGGAACCCATATTTAAGCAGTTCGGATATGGAGAGCTATGCAGGCTGCTGAGGATCATGAGTCGAAGGACCCTGCATAGCATTACTGAGCAAGACCTGGCCATCTGGGGAAGGACAGTAGAAAACCTGCAGGCTATGAGGTTTGAGCTACAGTGGCTGGTCAACTGGCTGGAACAACTGAGAGCCAAGGTGCAGAAGTGTAGCAAGGTCAAGGCACTGGAGGATCTTATTGCAGCCCAGGAGGAAGAGACGAAGAAGTGCCAGGTGCCTTCGAGCGGTGCAAAGCTGATATGAGACAAGTGGAACAGAACATCGCTGATCTAGATGCACTGATGACCAGAGCCATGGAAGAACGACTGCAAGTCCAATACGACACGGAAGAGGCAGCACGGGTGGTAGCTGGGGAGCAAGCCAAATTCACAGAGATACAGGCTGCTCTGATGAGGGCTTCACTTCCTCTTCCCAGCGCATCTAGGCTTGGATTGCTCGAAGGCGCCTTTGAAGGCATAACTGAGTCTCAGCTGACTGGGGCTCCTTGATTCTCTTGTAATTTTTTGTTGTACTTGTACTCCTTGTATTCTTT
>JAUPMG010254429.1:10031-21446 GCA_031762675.1 Pachysandra terminalis | reverse complement strand
TGGCAGTTTATATATAGGAAACCGGAGGTAATACAATGCCACGTACAAGTTGTATTAGCAGTATGAGCTTTTGAGTTATAAGCTCATATTAAGTGCAATAGTTAAAAACCTTGAATGTGATATTTTATATCTTATGTCTGGTTTTGTTTGCATACAGTTGGTATACAGAAAGCCAGAGGACCTCTTTTGACCGCTATGCTAGGAGGGCGCTTAGGTCTGTCTCGGTCCATGTAAGGGCTATGTTGTCAAGATATGGCCTCGATATGTAAAAGAGACATAGGATATAATTTAGACATTCTCAGTTTCTAATTATTTTACTTATATGAATTTATTGTTTGAATGTCATAAAGATATTTAGCACTATACAGTTATCTATAATGCTTAGACCAATAAAAAACTAATGAACGAACCTTCTAAATTAATTAAAAATTCTGAATTAATTGAATATGAAAATGTTCAAAATCAACTTAATAACTGGACTATACCTAGAGTCCAACCCAAAACAATTTATAGATCTAAATGGTATGATCTTAAACCCAACATGGTTATTAAAACCATGGAACAGACATTGAGTCTGAATTCACAATATGAAACAATTAAATTATTAAATCCCAGAGATTTACATGAACATTTAAAAACTTATAAGTTTATTCATATTGGATTAATTCAAGTTGCTTTTAAGCCACTGACTTTACTAGGAATGAATGCTAGTATTCTGGCAACTTTAAGAGATGCAAGATGTTTAAATTTCAAAGCTTCATTAATGGGAGCAATTAAGACTAGTCTATGTCATGGATCAGTCTATTTTGATGTTTATCCAAACCTGTCATTATCATTGACAGATCCTCACCTATATGAGGCCGTTAGTTTGAATATTCAGACTAATGGATATGAGTTTTTGCCTGGTACAGAAACCATTGCATTAATTTTTAGAATATATTTCAAAGCTATGAATACAATGACTCCCAATACGAAAAGATTTAGTTCTCAAGGGACAACGGTTTTAATTGAAACCAATTTAGCCACAACAACAAGTTTAGCTACACCTAAACTCATAACTTGGAATGAAATAACATTTCCAAATTCTTGGACCATAGCTAATGCTATACCCCCAAGACCCATAATTCATCATTCAATTGATAATATTCTTCAATTCAATGAAGGAGAAGTTATTATCAATTTTAATAAACCAAATATTCCTAGATCACAATATAGTAGAGGATGATGGAATACTCCATACCAAGTATCCATGCCTTCTTCATCTAGACATTCTGTGTCAGAAATTCCTCATCAGGAAAATATTCCTGAAGCTGAAATAATTCAGGTTGAAGGAGTCAGACTATCTGACCAACAAACTCCACATGTAGTATATGCAAATCCTATAAATACTCATAGGAGAGAATCTCCTACTCCATCGGAAATGAATTTCCAAAATTAAAAAGTTTTTATGGATTTACAAACCCAAACAGAATTTCAAATTAATAGGAAATTAATTAATGATGAATTCTTTGAACCTAAATATAAGGTTTTTAGAAAATGATATTTTTCCTTTTATAATGAACAAGGTCTTCAGAATTTTATACTTATTTAAATACTAATAAGGTTATTATACCTTTTGTTAAATGGTTTTTTCAAACCCAATTAATTCCCAACATTGCTGTAATCGAAAGTCTTAAAACCTGGCCTACTGTACACAATAGAGAAATACAATCTATTCATCCATCTCCTGAACCATTAAAATTACAATCTGAAAATAGTAATGTTGTTTTACAAACTTCAGGTTATATTAAAATTTCTACTTCATCTACAGGAGGCTGAAATTGTTTCTCATTGTGATGATTTAAATTAAATTTTAAAACAAAATAATTATACAAATTTAATGCTCCAGACTGTGGGCAATCAATTAATAAGAATTGAGCAAGATACTAAAAGTATAAATGAAACTTTATCATTGGTAAAAATATTACCAAAAGAGAAGAAAATTCTACCTTCCCCTTTGCATCCACTTTTAGAAATTAAAGGATATAAATTATCAAAATCAGTTCCTACATCTGAATTTGTAGAACTTTTGGCTGACAAATTAAAAGCCTTAAAATTATCAAATATTGCTGTTTTAAATAACGAAACAGATAAAAATTCAGAAGATAATAAATCTGAAGCCTCTGAAGTCAATAGTGATATTTCTCCACTAGAACTTCATAAAATTGAATCAAATTTTCTTCCAAATCCTCCAATGGAGATTAATAAAATTCATTTTGATAATAAAAATCCTAAAACTACTTTTGCTAGTCCAACAAGAAATTATTATCCAAGACCAACACCAATTGATATTTTGTATGAAGAAGATTTCTTCCATAATCAAAAATCTTATCATGGAAAGACCATCTATGCTTGGAATATTGATGGAAAATCTAAATACTAAATCTTCGAAACCATACATGAAATGATCATGTATGCTACTGTTGCTCAACAACATCAGAATGATGATATTCAAATTTCAAAATTCATTGTAACTGGTTTTACAGGAGTTTTGAAAGGTTGGTGGGATAATATTATGACACCACAACAAAAGCAAGAAATTTTGAATGCACAGAAAATTGTTAATAATGAAACTCAATCTGATGCAATTATGACATTAATGTTATCAATTGTCTTACATTTTGTTGGAGACAAAAGTTTTATAGAAGATCGTTCTAGAGAATTACTCATGAATTTAAGATGTCCTACTCTTAGCCATTTTAGATGGTATAAGGATGTGTATTTAGCTAAAGTTATGCAAAGAATTGATGCGAATACAGATTATTGGAAAGCTAAATTTATTGATGGCTTAGCAACCTTTTTTGCTGAAAAGGTTAGACAAAAATTAAAAAATTTATATAATGGTATAACAATTCCTTATCATCAACATACATATGGATCATTAATTAATATCATCATTAATGAAGGATTAGTCCTTTGCAATGATATTAAATTGCAAAAACAATTAAAAAGCAAGGATTTGCTAGATTAAGAGAAACAGGTGATTTTTGTGAACAATATGTTTATAATTCACATATTAATTATCCCTCTACTTCTAAAAAATCTTCTAGCAAATCAAAATCACATAAAAAATCATCTAAAAAGCATTCTTCTGATTATCATCCAAAAAGAAGAAAATCAGGAAAATCTAAATCCAATCCTGTTGAGAAATCTTCTAAAAAGAAATCTTAAAAGAAAACATCTTCTAAAAAACGAATTAAATGTTATAATTGTGGCAAATATGGTCATTATTCAACTTCCTGTCCACTTGAAAAGAAAATAAAGGCTTTGGATATTCCTGATGAATTAAAAGACCAAATTCAAAAAATTATTTTGAACCTTTCTGATCAAGAAGAATCTTCTATATCAGAAAATGAAGAAGAAGAAAGAAATGAATTATATTCTTCTAAAGAAGAAAGTGATCATTGTCAATGCAATGAATTACGTGATCAATGCAATCATTTGCATGCTATTCTTGAGATGAATGGTCTCAGTTTACATGTGTTAACTGATCAACAACAATCTCTTATTGACTTAATTGATAAAGTTGATGATCATGTTGTTAAATTACAGTTAATAAAAACTTGTTATGAATTTAACAAATCTGATTCACATCAATCTCGAGAAAACACTCGTCCTCGAATTCTGGACCCTTCTTTTAGTCTAAAAGAAGTTTTTAATCGAATAAAACAACATCAGGAAATTGATAAACCAACTTCATTACCTGAATTAAAATGTGAAGTGAATATTTTAAAAATAGAAATGAAATTGTTAAAACAAGAACAAGATTTATTAAAACATCATTTTTTGAATTTCCAACAAAAGATGGAAAAAGGTAAATTCAAAATGGATGAAACAGAAGTGCCAAATGAAGGCATCCCTTTAAAAGAGTTTCATGCTATGATGCATGAAAGTAATCCAAAGTATCCTAACTACTTGATGAATATGAGTCAAGTCACATATCAAAAATGGTATATTTCAATTAATCTGGTTATTAATGGAGAATATACTATTTCTGATGTTCCTGCATTAGTAGATAGTGGTGCTGATCTTAATTGTATCCAAGAAGGTTTAGTGCCAACTACATATTTTGAGAAAACTACTCAAAATCTTACTCATACTAGTGGAAGTCAAATGAATATCAAATATAAATTATCTAATGTATATTTGCAAAGAAGGAATTTTTTTACCTTCTACTTTTTTACTAATAAAAAATATGACACAAGAAATCATTCTTGGCACACATTTTTTGGCTTCAATTATGCCAATTGAAAAAATTACTTCTCAAGGAATTTTTACTAAACTCCATAACAAAGAGTTAATCTTTGAGTTTATAACTCTACCAATTGAAAAAATGATTAATTCCATTTTAAATGCAAAAGGTAAACAAATCTTTTATTTACAAAAAGAAATTGCTTCTCTTTCTCTACATGAAAGACTTAAGCAATCATCTGTTCAAAATCACATTGAACAAGTCAAGCATCAATTTATTACTGAAATTTGCAGTGATATTCCTAATACTTTCTGGAATCGTAAAAGACATATTGTCTCTTTATCATATATTCCAGAGTTTAATGAAAAATAAATTCCTACAAAAGCTAGACCTAGTCAAATGAAATCTGACTATCTAGAACTTTTTAAGAAAGAAATTCAATCCTTAATGGATAAAAATTTAATTACTAAAAGTCAATCTCCTTGGAGCTGTACTGCTTTTTATGTCAATAAAAATGCAGAGAAAGAAAGAGGTGTTCCACGATTAGTAATTAATTACAAACCTCTTAATGATGTTCTCCAATGGATAAGATATCCAATTCCTAATAAGAAGGATTTATTAGATAGGCTGCAATCAGCTGAAGTTTTTTCCAAATTTGATCTAAAATCAGGTTATTGGCAAATCCAAATTACTCCTGAAGACAGGTACAAAACTGCCTTCACCGTTCCATTTAGTCATTATCAATGGAATGTCATGCCATTTGGTTTAAAGAATGCACCATCTGAATTCCAGAATATCATGAATGAAATCTTCATCCTTATTCTCAATTTTCAATTGTTTATATTGATGATATCTTAATTTTTTCGAAATCCATTGATCAACATTTTAAGTATCTTAATATTTTAAAATATGTAATTAAAAGAAATGGTTTAGTGCTTTCTGCACCAAAAATGAAATTATTCCAAATAAATGTTCGTTTTCTTGGACATAATATTTGGAATGGAAAAATTATTCCAATTGATATATCAGTTGAATTTGCATCTAAATTTTCAGATGAAATAATGGATAAAACTCAATTGCAAAGATTCTTAGGTAGTTTAAATTATATTTCTTTCGACCAAAAAAAAAATTATATTATATTTCTGACTACTATAAAAATCTTGCACAGGATACAGCCATTTTATATAAAAGGCTAAGAAAGAATCCTCCACCATGGACATTTGAACACACACAGGCTGTTCAAAAAATTAAAATTAAAGCTAAACAACTTCCTTGCTTAGCTTTAGCCAATAATAATTGGTTTAAAATTGTTGAAACTGATGACTCTAATTTAGGCTATGGTGGGATTCTAAAACAACAGAATCCTTCTTCTAATAAAGAAGAACTTATCGGGTTTACAAGTGGAACTTGGAAACTTGCATAGTTAAATTATTCTACTGTGAAAAAAGAAGTTTTATCTACTGTAAAATGTATTTCTAAATTTCAAGATGTTCTTAATCAAAGGTAGGAGAAAAACTGTTATGATAGTCTATACCTTCCAACTGGGTATAACCTTTGGCTACCAAGCAAGCTTTGTAACGCTCAATGGTCCCATCGGAGTGGCTTTTGATTTTACAAAACCCAACGACAACCAATGGGTTGTTTGCCAGGAGGAAGAGGAGTAAGAGACCAAGTATTGTTGGCCTCCAAAGCTTTCAATTCATACTGCATGGCTTCTTGCCAGTGAGAATGAGTGGCTGCTTCAGCATTTGATGTAGGATCAATGTCTTGACTAATAGTAGAAACAAAAAAACGATGTGTTGCTGAGTAACGATGATAAGAGAGAAAGTTATCAAGAGGATACCTCGTACCTTTTTGTGGACCAAACGACAAAGATAGAAATGTCTTAGGAGACGTCACTTGGTTGCAAACATAGTCACGTAAAGCTAGAGGGGGAACATGAGGACGTTGAGAACGACGTAGGACAGGGACATGAGATGGACTAGTTGGATTAGGCTGAGAAGATGATTGTGTAGACCCTGCAGGAGGTATTGTTTCTAGTGGAGAAATGGTGTGCACAGGGTCAAGGGACGGAGTTGGTTGAACTGTAGGAAAAGAATCTGAAGGAGGAGAGTCAGACCCATAGTGAGGAAGTATTGGTTTTGCATTTGAGGAAGTGGATGGAGGATACAAAAGGAAGAACATTTTCATGAAAAACGATGTTTCGACTAGTGAAAATTTGATGGGTAGTAAGGTCATAGAGTTTGTAAGCTTTCTGGCCAATTGGGTAACAAAGAAAAACACAATGTTTGGCATGAGGAGCAAATTTAGGTGGAACACGCACAACAGTATCATATGCAAGACACCCGAAGACTTGAAGATGAGAATAAGAGGGGGCTTTGCCATAAAGTCTCTCAACGGGAGTTTGGCAAGAGAGAAGTGGTGTGGGTAGACGATTAATGAGATGGACAGCAGTAAGAACATATTCAGCCCAAAAATGTAAAGGAATATGAGCTTGAAAACGAAGGGCTCAAGCAGATTCAAGGATGTGACAATGTTTGCGCTCTACAACCCCATTTTGTTGAGGGGTGGAGACGCAAGAATGTTGAAAAGTTGTGCCATTCTGTTGAAAAAAAAGGCTTCATGGAAGTAAACTCCGTGCCATTATCAGTACGAAAAAAAGCTATAGAAGTACTAAATTGTGTTTTGGCAAAAGAAAAAAATTGGCAAGTAATTGTTGTGTTTCACTTTTTCATTGTAGGAAAAAAAAACCATGTGAATCTAGAGTAGTCATTCACAATAGTCAAAAAATACATAGCACCGGAAATAGAGGCATTGGGATAAGGACCCCAAATGTCACAATGAATTAATTCAAAAGGTCGAACAGACGAAATTGAACTAGTAGAAAACGGAAGTCTACATTGTTTTGTAAATGCACAAGCATCACAAGAATTATGTGGCTTGAAAGGAAAACTTGACACTTTTTTTGGCCATAAAGTCTAATCTAGAGGACGACAAATGCCCCAATCGACGATGCCAAAGATCGGTGGAGGAGATAGCTTGAAAACTTGATGGAAGATTAGCAACGACTATCAAGGGTCTAGGTTTTGGTTTATCCGATGCTAATGCTACCAAGTAATAAAATCCACCTTGTTGTTTACCCAAACCAATCGCTATCTTCGTCGTCAAGTCCTGCAAAACACACTGATAGGGAAAAAGGTTATGGAACAGTCAAGGCCTCTTGTAATACGACTCACTGATATCAAATCCACTTTAAAGGATGGCACACCAAGCACATTTTTTAAATGGAAAGTTGAATTGAAAGGTAAAGTTCCATTTGATATAATAGGAGCTTGTTCTCCACTCGGCATCTTAACTAGTGGCAAGGTATTCTTTGTCACATCCTAAACCTGAAAATCTCATAGGAGTCCTCAAATTTAAGTTATAACTCTCACCCCGAATAAACATTAAGAGTGATAAGCAATATTTAACCAGGATTGTTAAATCATAAAGGATATTATATAAAATAAAGTTATGGTAAAATTTATTATTCAATGATAGTACCCAATACAAACAACCTTCAAACAAAAACAGTGGAAATCTACACTAGTTTAGTATTTTCAAATCAATTCCTATTAACTGTAGCAATCCGGGCCAAATAAACATTTAAAATTTACAGCAGTTAATCCCTACTACTAGTTTTAGCAAAGGTCTTAATATATTCATAATAAGGATTAACGTCTATAGGAAATCAAATATCAGAATTATATCCGAAAAATCATATTAAAGAGTAATAATAAAGTTAAATATTACATTCAATCCAGAATTAAACAGCGGAAAATAAATAATAAAACTAGATTCCATACTTAATCAAATCCCCATTTAAATAGTCGTGTAACAAGATAATCTAAGTAAAAACTATTAAATCCATATTACATAACATCATCCAAAAATAAATGTCTTCATCTACGTCAGGGCTCCGTCTTTGTCTTCATGATCCTAAGTACGTTCATCTATAAGACCTGAAAGGTGGTTGCTCGAATGCATGAGCTACACATAGCCAGTAAGTAATCGAGTTCAATATAGTCTATGATTGAAATAGGGCCAAAGCCACTATTCAATGATAGTCCATATAGAGACCAAACAAATAATCCAAGTGAGAAGTAAACAACATGAACAGTGTATAAAATGTGCTATATATGTCAGTAACAATATGATACTAATGGTTCGAGTACCACGTGCAAAATATACATGTAGTAAGGCTTAAATGATGGTATACATGCACTTATCTTATAAAATCACCAAATTTGATATCATCAATCAAGTTCAAATATGTAATACAACTCATGTAAATTCCACTAAATTCATCATTCTTGAGCGAGATGTCTTCTCGATCCATCCCCGTACAAGACCATCCCAATAATTAAGGTTCCATGTGTAAATTGTTTTGGAGCGGTTAAATCATACTCACATCAATGATACTCAACAATAGTAAATAAATAGATAAATGTCATAAGTCAAGATGCACGAGGTCAGATCTTTATTAATGCATGTTATGCACTTACCCTTTAATATCACCAAGTGTGATCCTAAGCAATCAATTCTAATATGCCAATGAAGTCTGTGTGGATTCCACAAAGGCCGATCCATCTTTGGGCAAGATGTCATAACTGATCATCCCCCGTACAGGACCAATCCCAAAGATAAAAACAAATACAAACTGCTTAGTAATCGGTTATGTATGTTCACATTTGATCGAGTCATACTACTCAGAGATGTATCACCATTGTGAACTTCATCCCCCCATACATGGTTGGAGTATTATACTATTTTATGTACCGGACCATAGTTTCATAGGCCTTTCAACCTAGAGGACACAAGCGCCACTTTATTTTTTATCAAAGGGATAATCCTAAGGCATCACCAATGTGACCTTCTTTTGTGATTCATACTTAACTGAATTTTCTGATAATTGGATATTGGGCATCACCAATATGAACTTCCCTCACCTAACAATAACTCTAGAAATTTGGATATTGGGCATCACCAATGTAAACTTCCCTCACCCATAATAATAATAATCACAGTGTTTAACTGGGAAACATGCCAGAAGACAAAATTAATTATATTGGGGTAGCTATTCCCTCAACTTAATCATGTCGGTCTCCTCACTCAATATGATTATCAAATCATAACTCTCTTGTAATAATCTTGAATTCCAAAAATATGGACTCAGGAAATAGGGTATTACTCATAGACCAAATCCATGGTCGAGAGTCAATGTTGTGCATGTGAGAGGTGCACATTAACTTAGTAATCACATTTGGTGTACAAGCTGTATTGCCATTTAATAATTATATTAATCATCCACTATACTTGCAATATAATCCATAGCCTAACATTCATATTTCATAGGCACATGGAAATGGGACCATAAGAAAACAATCATATAAAACCAACTAAACAATTACCTTTAGTATATAAGGTGTATTATCAACGATAAGCATGTACATCATTACTCACACATGTAACATGAACCATAACTTAACACTCATATGATCAAGAACAAGGAAACAATTCCATAAAGAAGCATGTACATAAATTAATCACAATTTCATCCAATTAACATTAGAATTGATCTAATTATGTCAAATTATGTTTGTATATGGAATTAAATAAAAATAGAAAAGTCTAGGTTGGTTCGGCGCACTTTTCGGCGCATCAAAATTAGCCTCACCGCACCCTTCGGCGCATTGAACTGAGGCTTAGCGAACTTTACAAAATACAGTCAAATTTGATCCCTTTTCACTAATATGTGCATAACTTCTTGTATACAACTCGGATTGACCTCAAACTTGTTTTGTCGGACTACTAACAGACAAGGGAATCCAAAATACAAGATTTGAAGAAATCTGAGTTCGGTGGACTTTACGACTAGTGGAGGAAGTAGCCAAAAAATCTGGGTTTGTTCAGTGAATAGTTCGGTGCGCCGAGAAGGCTTCCGAACGTTGCGAACGGGCCAAAGATGGTGTTTTTCTCCCTAAATACCCAATACACTAAAAGGTAAGGTTAAACAAGTAATTGAATGCACCATACCCACCAAATTCAACACTTATAACATGGATTCAAGTCTTAAATCAAACACCAATATAATACATGGATGATTAGGTTAAAACAAGTAAGACATGCTTGGAATTTCAATGCAAATGTTTAAGGCATTTATTCAATCAAAAATCAACATGAACAAGTTTACTTGCAAACATCCATAAATCTTAGGATATGATCATCATCAAGGTAACTAAATCATTTGTGAAATTCAAACTCAAGCAACTTGTAATGAAAACATTTTAAATCAAAGAGAAGGGCATTGTGCAACTCTTTCAATCTAAGACTACATTGAACTAAATTACTTACTTTAAAAATGGGTTGATGATCTTCTCCCTCTCCAAGCTCAAGCTCCAAGCCTTCCTTTTCCTCTTCCAAGCTCCAAACAAGCAAACGAAAGCTTCATGTTCACCTTTTTCTCCAAGCTCCAAGGTTTCTCCTTCTTCAAGCTCCTCCGAACAAGCAAAACTTCAAGGCTAGGGCATACAAGCTTTCTCCCAAGCAAAGAGACAACCAAAGAAAAACCCGTACTTCTTGTGTTTGGGTCCAATGTGGTATCTCAAGGAGAGCCCTTGATCCCAACCAAAACAAAGCAAACCATTGGATGAGAGGCATGTGCAAGAGTTTCTACAACCCTCCATACACTATGTCTCTCAAACAAATCTAATCCCTTGAATCAAAAGTAAAGCATCTAAACCACACACATCACAAACACAAAAAGCAAAAAAGCATTCAAACCACTCATCACAATTAAAATGGGTCCTGCTACAGTGTGTAACGCCCCATATATATGGGCGATCCATAGCCAATCGCAAGGCAGGATTTATCCAGTGGTCAATCCCAGCAAGGTCAAACAAACATCATGATGGTTAACTAAATCAAGCATACATAATTAAAAAGTTTAGGCTATTACATTCTTATTCTTGTTGATAAGTAAATTCGGAGATGAAGTAA
Organism: Pachysandra terminalis; assembly: GCA_031762675.1. Lineage (NCBI taxonomy): Eukaryota > Viridiplantae > Streptophyta > Magnoliopsida > Buxales > Buxaceae > Pachysandra > Pachysandra terminalis. The sequence continues at coordinate 10,177 of JAUPMG010254429.1, read as the reverse complement.
TATGATCAGTTGCACCACTATCGCGAGTAACTCAGAAAATTCGGTCTAGTTACTCCGATCGGTGGGTTGGCAGGTTAACTCGCCCTAAAAACCAAGGAGAGGTTAACCAGCTGGTCACCAGAAAACTCGGCCGAGTTACTCGTAAA
>JAUPMG010254429.1:0-10021 GCA_031762675.1 Pachysandra terminalis | reverse complement strand
TCGCCCAATTTTTCTGGTGACCAGCTGGTTAACCTCTCCCTGGTTTTTAGGGAGAGTTAACCATCCAACCCACTGATCTGAGTAACTTGGCCGAGTTTTCTGAGTTACTCACGAATTTTAAAACACTGCTCTAAACACTATATTGAAATTTTGGGTTTTTTTGCAGTCATACCCCTATTTATGGTGTATTTGTACTTGTACCCCTATATTTTTTACTTTTGTTTCTAACCCCCTCCATTATCATAATTGTTGCGTTTGTACAAACTTCCATTATTTACTTTGACCATAACAACCTTTAGTAAAATATTTTTTTATTTTGCATACACCCCCTATATTAACATATTTTTACATATATACTCCTCTATTTATCACAATTCTGCATTTGTACATCGATGTTAAAAACTGCACGAAGCACTCATTTTTTTCGTAAAATGATCAAGACAAATTTATAGATAAGTTTTCTGTTAAAATATAATGAAAATTTAAAATAAATTCTCGTAACTCAACCCGACTCTACTCGGTCTAACGTATAAATACTTAATAAAATGCCTACTTAATTCATTTAAAACCAAATGGATTCGGGTCATATTTTTAATCCTTATTTTGGTCATAAAAGAATCCACTTTATATCTTCTTTACATTTTAATAAGTATAAGAACTTATACTTATATCACTAGGTTGTTTTACTTTTTTACAAACAAAATATATAATATATCATTAAGGGTAAAAAGGTAATAGATTTTGCAAATAGAGGGGCATAGATGCAAAAAAGTGATAACATACGAGAATGGAGGAAAAAATAACTTATTAAGTAAAAGGGTATTATGGTCATTCAATAAAAGTAAGTACTGGAAGTTTGTATGTTTTAACGTCTACAAATGCAACAATTATGAAAAATATGGGGATAAATACAAATATAAAAAACACAGGGATATAAATACAAATACTCTATAATGTTGGGATACAGATGCAAAAAAGCCCTAATTTTTTCAAAGTACCCACTTGAACAAACGGTTCTAGTCATTTATTTCAATTTTTTTTCTCTTTTGAAGGGAAAAAAATCGATAAAGATTCTAAAAGAAATATTGTCAAAATAAAGTCATCTCACCACTAATGTTTTGCTTGAAGAATCTCCTAGTGACTATCAAATGTAGGGGTGAAACTTGGATCAGGTTGACCTCAACCTCATCCCAACCTCCTCGGAGGTCAACCCAAACCCAACCCAACCCAAAAAATTTTTGAAAACCCTAAACCCAACCCAAACTTCAACCCAACCCAACCCAACCCAAACTACAATGATGATTAACAATACCCAAAGCTACTAAAGAAATAATAGTACACTTTACTACAAGTCTAAAACTCACTAACAAGCCTTAGTACAAGTCTAAAACTCAAAGTAAACTTCTAATTTGTAAAATCAATGGAGCATGGGACTAATCAACAAAAAGAGTAGTTCTCAATCATGCAACCAAATAGTTAGTTAAACTTATCCAACCCAAAAGATATGAGCAACATTACTCCCAATAGTAAAAAGGAGTACAGTCTACAACATCATGAATGCCCCAAAAGAAGCAGCAGCAATGGAGGCAAGAGTACCCCAATAGTGTAGATACATCACCATACAAAACACCAACGGCAGAGTACTGAGCAGCAACAGCAAAAAACAAGAATACCATTGCATCACAGGCTCACAGCAGTAGCCAAAGAGTAGAGAATCCAGCACTAAACAACAGAAAAACTACCAAATCAACCAGCTCCTCAGCAAACTAGTACAAAACCCCACCCCCCAACACAGGAACCATAACCCTACCATCCCTATGTAGACAACACAATCATCAATTGAAAATGTTAGATATTATAATTTGACTACCTTAATATTGTTATGTAATAAAGAACATATATACAAATAATTCAAGAATCGAACTTAGATAAAACAACCATTACATAGTAGCACTTGCAAATGATCCTTGCATAGCACCAATTTCATCTGTTATAACTGAAGAATACAATAAGAAAATTAGAATACATTAAAAAGAGAAATAATATTATTAACAAATGACATAAGAAATAAGTATTAATCAAACAAAAATTTACCTGACTCTACTTCTTCAAGCTCTTTTAGGTTTTCCTCAACATCAATTGGACTTGGAGAAACCCGTAGCAAGTCCTATGTGCAAATCAAGCACTCTACAAGCCTCGGTGTTAAAGAACTACGAAACTGATCAAGCACACGACCTCCTGTACTAAAAGCTGACTCGGAAGCACAATCGATACAGGATTGGCCAAAACATCACGTGCTATATGAGAGAGCACACGAAACATGGAGCTAATTATCTTCCACCAATTCAAAATATTAAAATTAGAATCCTTTTTTCTCCACACTCTCCTCCAAATATCGATCTAATTCAGATTCCGATTCTATGACCTACTCCTCTTCTAAATGCTTTAAAAATTCATCTTGATGAATTTTCATTTGATTGTTTGGATCCCTACGAGGTTGTTCAACCTCCATTTCACCAACATCTTGGCTTGCATTGATTGATGACGCAAGTGAAGCTGAATCCACAGCTTGGTAATGCCTAAAAATACAATCCATTGTCTCCTTAGGCTTCATAATAAGCTCCATAAACTTATCAATTGTATGCATTTTTGAATAACAGAATTTTACATATTTCAACTTGTATCTAGGGTCTAAAACCACTGCAACCAATAGCATTATGTTTATCTTGTCAATGATTCCCCAATACTTATCAAATTTTTCTTTCATCTTCTTTGCCATTTCACATAGGCAAGCATCATCACAACTACTCCACTACATCAAAAGATTCTCAAGGCCAAAAACTTCATGAAAATATACATTTGATATCACATATAATGATCCCGATAAACGCTTTGTAACATCATAAGAATACTTAAGGAACGTACACAACGCTTTAGTCTTTTCCCAATCAATTTCAAGTGGAGGCTCTTCCTTTAAATCATTCACAAGCCTTTTGAAAGATTCCAACATAAAGTACGTTGAATTCCACCCTGTTTGAACGTGTAGGCATACAAGAATTTTGGATGTTATCCTCTCATTTTCAACACACTTTTTAAATTGTAGAAGCCTTGCAGGCGAACTCCTTACATATCTCACGACACCACGAATCTGAGACACTGAACTCTTGACCTCATTTGTCCCATCTTTCACAATGAGGTTCAATATGTGTGCACAACACCTCAAATGAAAGAACTCCCCATCCAAAATCAAACTATTTCTCTTAAAATATTTTCTTCTCAAACTCCTCACAGCCACATCATTGGTAGAGGCATTGTCTACTGTAATGGTACATAATTTCTCAATGTGCCACCCAATCAAACACATTTCCACAGCCCTAGCAATATCTTCCCCAGTATGAATTTCAACAATAGAAAAGTTGATTATCCTGTTTTGTAACTTCCAATCTTTGTCAATGAAATGTATTGTAAGGCACATATATCCTAAATTTTGTTTGGAAGTCCACATGTCTATAGTCAAGCAAACTCTTTGGTTTGAATTTCCTAACATAGCTTTTAGCTTCTCTTTCTCTTTAATGTACAACTCCAAGCAATCTTTGGTCACAATGGTACGTGACATTAGATTAAACTTGGGTTGCATTATACTACAAAAACTTCAAAATCCTTCTCGCTCCACAATCTTGAAAGGCAATTCATCAACTATTATCATCCTAGCAAGTGCATTTCGACACAATTCTTGGTCAAACTTCCAATTACTAAGCTGATTCTCACTTTCTTGCTGTCCCAACGATGAAATGATAATAAATTTTGTTTCTTCTCTTTTATATTGAATGGATATTTCGGACATTTTTTCAAGTGTTGGTGAAGTGTGCTAGTTCCTATTGAGCTTTAACAAGCATAGTCATTCGAACAATAATTACACTTAGCCCTATCACCTTTCCCCCCATCCTCCTTCTTTAACCTTGTAAAATAATCCCAAACAAATAATCTATTCTTGTAAGGTCTCTTTGAATTTGGATTTATATGACATACTTGTGATGCTGTAGTTGTGGCTTCTAAGTTTACAACATTGCTTGTAGAATCCTCGAAACTTGACATCTAGCAAAACAACAAAATTATAGAATATAATAAATAGAAACTGATAGAATACTATCTCTATCAAATAACTTCAAACGGAAAACGAAATATGATTAGTGGTTCAAAATGTACCCATTTTCTGCATTGCATATCCAAAGAAGTAGAAGAACTAACTTAAACAAGTTATGTACTGCAGTAACTTGAGAAATCCAAGCATCTATAAATCCACTAATTTTGTGCCAAATTATAAAACTATACTTTTAAATAGGCAGTGGAAGAACAAAGAAGTTGCCCTGAACTATCAAAAAGATAACAAAGCTAAATAAGAACATGATAATTTTGAAGATAGATTTTGTATTTCTATAATCAAAAATATAAATTTCTTATGGCAAGAAACCAACCAACTATCAAAAAGAATAATGATTAAGAAATTACAAAATATTTATATTATGACTATTTACACTGGCGGAAATGTTTGCCTCTTCAATTATCAAATGAAAATCAACCACCCAGGCAAGGTTTGAGTTGATAAAGACATCCACAGGAGCAAACCAAAAAGCAAACTAATATGTTCTGTTCCATCAAGGTTCACACAAGTGAGAGAGAGAGAGAGAGAGAGGACGAAAGAGAAAGGGGCAAAAGAGAGAGGGAGAGGAAGAGAGTGAGTGAGCAGAGGAGACTCAGGAGAGGGTATGCCGGTGCGAGTAGTGCACAGCGGAAGAGAGAGAGGATGTAAGAGAGAGGGGAAGAAGAGAGAGCCTACCAATTTGCAGCAAAACCCTAGAGAAGCTCTTCCCTTTCTTGAGTTTCTTCTGAATCGACAGAATTTCTTTGTGCAAGAATGAATTTAGAAGTGTCCCTTAGCCTTTTATATCAAGGGCTTATTTACAAATAGAAAAAATTAAAAGAGTTGCTTTAATTTCTATATAGTATATATATAATTTGTAATTTTGTATATAGGTTAAAAATGAGGTCGGTTTGGGTTTCGAGTTGGGTTGGGTTATCCGATGCCCTAACCCAAAACCTTGTGTTTTTTCAACCCAAAATCGACCCAATGTGCTGTAAAACCCAACCAAAACCGATCCAAAGTTCAGTTGGGTCAGTTTGGGTTCGGGTTCGCCCGACCCAAATTGCACCCCTAGCCGCGCGCGACCCATCAAACCTTAAACTTCATTTTTTATTTTGAATTTTAATATTAAAGTTAAATCATGATTTAATTAATTATTTTTATTTGCATGATTATATGAGATTAACATGTAAATAATATCGTGGTTTAATTAATTGTTTTATTTTCATGATTATATGAGATTAACAACTAAAAAATACTATGATTTAACTACATTATTTTATTTGCATGATTATATGAGGTTAACATGTAAATAATATCTTGATTTAATTAGTTTTATTTGCATAATTATATGAGGTTAATATGTAAATAATATCATGAGTTAGAGTTTATTTTATTTGCATAATTATATGAGGTTAATATGTAAATAATATCATGATTTAGAGATTATTTATTTGCATGATTATACGAGGCTAACATGTAAATAATAGCATGATTTAATTATTTTTATTTACATGATTATATAAGGTTAACATGTGAATAATATTATAGTTGAGATTATATTATTTCCTACAAGGGTTTTACATATTATGGATTAAAAGTAGTATTAAACTTTTATTATATTGGTGATGATTTTGCATTATGACCTACGGTTTAGTGTATTTTTTATCTGATAAATAAAATATTAATATTATTATTTAGTCCCAGATAATGATGCAAGATTAACAATGTGTGTATATGAGATGCTAATTGTATGTGCATTTTAATTGTAATGATATGGCCGCTAAGAGTATAGTAGCTGACCTAAACAAGGGTGAGAAATTGGACGGTAAGAACTACATAATATATGGCATAGGAAGATCCAATATCTTCTTGATGAGTCTGAGGCCCTAGAAACTTTATCACATAACCTAGATTATCCTGAGAAGAGCACCACTGCCCAACATCGTAGAGATATGGAGGCCTATCAGGCTTGGACCAAGAAGGATCGTTGTGCACGCTTTACTATGTCTAGTAGTATGCACAATGATCGTATTAGTGAATTCGAGGCCTATAAGACTGTACTTGAGATGTGGAATGCACTGAAACTCGCGTTTGATGGTACTTCTGCTACTAGATTGACGTGCAATGACCACGAAGTTTGAGACCTACAAGATGACTCCCAGCGTGAGCATGGTTGAGTACCATAGGAAGATGTCATCTGTGATACGAGATCTGAAAACCGCAGGGAATTGCCTGATAGATGAACAACAGATTCTCGTTGTTCTGAGATCCCTATTTGACCCGTTGGAGCACATGAAGCTCTTCATGATGCACAATGAAAGCATTAAAACGTTCAACGATTTGTCGCATCATCTTGGGCTCGTAGCAGAGAGTCAGACCGTAAGGTCTAACAGCACTGCGCTCTTAGCTGAACCGACGAAGCTCAAGACAACTAGGTCTAGACGCAAGCGTAAGGGTAAGGCGCCCCAACAAAAGGAAACAGCTAAGAAAGCGTCTAGGGAAAAGAAAGGTACCAAGCGCCCAAGAGGGAAGCGAGGTGGAAAGAAAGAAAGACATGTCCTAGGTGATCTGCTACAACTGTGACAAGTTCGGACACTTTGCTCATGATTGCACTGAGCAAAAGAAGGTACAAACTGACCCAACCTCTAGCCATTATTGCTTGTACTCATTTCTTTTTTGCTCATTCTAGTCTTGATTGGATTGTAGATTCTAGAGTGAGCAAACACATAGCTAGAGAGCGAAATGGGTTCATGGATTACAAACGGATACCAGCGGGGTGTCAGAAAGTATACATGGGGAACAGTATTAGCGTGGATGTGCTAGGAGTTGGCACGTACTTGCTAAGACGCGAGAGACCCGCGCACTGATGCTTCATGACGTACTCTATGCACTCGCTATTCGTCGTAGTCTCATCGTAGTAGTAGAGTTACTTAGACTAGGTTTTTCTGTTATTTTCAGTAGAGACTGTGTCTCCATTTCTTTAGAGTCGGTTTTATATGATAGGAGATTTATTTCTGATGGTCTGTTTAAACTTGATATTGATAATTCAAGTGATGCAAATGTGGTTTCTAATTTGGTTTCCCATGATGATGATGTTATTATTTTTGATTCAATGAGATGGCATGCTAGACTAGGCCACATAAAGATAGAGAGGATGAGTCGATTGGTTAAAGCATGTCTACTAGGATCGCTTGCCAAGGTTCAGTTACCCGTTTGTGAGCATTGTTTGACCGGTAAGTCATGTAGGAAACCATTTGGTAAGACAGTTGTAACAACCCACCCCACCAGACATAATATTGTCCGCTTTTGGCTCCCCCGAATCAGACTTCCTAGTGGGTCACTCATCCTGGTACTACTCCTGCCCAAGCACGCTTAACTGCGGAGTTCTGATTGAGTTCACGGCCATCACGGCTTTAAAACGCATTATGTCATAGAATGGTGTGAATATATATACAAGTACTTCACCTGCCCAGGCGATGTGGGATTGTTCAACCTGTAGCTCGCCCAATGTGGTAGCTTGCCCAGTGCATCGCACCCGTCCACATCACACTCGCCCACATAGGTCACCACAATTACCCCCCATGGGGCCCAACGTCCTCGTTGGCCACACTTCCGGCTAGGCTCTAGCTCTGATACCAATATGTCATGTCCTCGTGATTCATGCCTTCCCACTTGGGATATGAGTCACTAGGATCGAGGCGCAACAACAGTGAGAGCAAACGTTCCTTTAGAATTAGTCCATTATAACATATATGGACCACTCAATGTTAGGACCCGCCACGGAGAGTCCTATTTCATCACATTCATCGATGTTTACACACGATATAGTTATGTGTACTTGATTTTCCACAAGTCGGAATGATGAAGTAGAGAGAAGGAACCATTCTTTGTTAGACATTGTGAAGTCGATGATGGCGCATGCGTCCCTACCCATTAGTTTTCGAGGAGATGCACTTATGACTGTAGCCTACATCTTAAACCTTGCCCCTACGAAGTCAGTTCCTAACACACTATTACCAGTTATGGACAGGCAGAGCGCCTGACCTAACCTACATGAGGCCATGGGGATCAACAGGTGTAGTGACCCGGATCTGTTAATTAATAATAATAATTAATGTGTGAATATTTTAATTAAGTTAATTAATAATGATTGAAATTGAATTCTAACTGATGATGGTAATATATTATAATTGTGCAGAATTGGACTGAATTGTAATTAAGTATAAGTATTGGAGTCAATTAGTAATTAAAGATAACTTTGGGGGAGTATAATGTAATTAATAAAGTATATGTGATTTGAATTTTGAATTTGGACGTGTGATTTCATTTTTAGACTTAAGGTTAGTTTAGTAATTAGTTTAGAGGTTTAATTGAATTAGAAAGTGGGAATACAAAGGAATATTGCCTAACCATATGGGTTAAGGGTATGGAAGGTTTACAGGAGGTTAGAAAGGGGATTTGGGTTAATTAAGAGGTAATAAAATGGGTCAATGAATAGTGACGTGAATAGTGCTTTGAGAAGGTGAGTAGGGTTTTGTTATTTAAGAGAAAGAAAAAGGGAGAACCAAACCCTAACCGTCACAAGCTTTGGGAAAAGAGGAAAAAGAAGAAGAGAAATGAGAAAGGAAGATGATCAGATTAGCATCACATAGAGAACTTGTATTCTGTTTTGGGAAGTATAGGATTTGTTTTGGAAGGGTTTATAAGAGAGACTCTAGGATTAGATTCCCTTCTGTTTTGATTTGGAGTTTTAGATCTGAAACTTGGTGAGAGATTGGAGAGAAGAAGCAAGGAAGGAGACAAGGTCGTGGAAGATCCAGACGACGAAGAGTGATTCTTAAGAGTGCTAAGAATTCTATTTGATCAAGTAAGTTGCGTAGGGATGATCATAGTTTTGATTGAGATCAATGTTGTATTTGTTTTGAAATGTCGATTGAATGTTCTTGTTATTGGATCTAATGGTTGAATAGATGTTTAAACGTGTTTTTAATTGTTCTAATGATTTGGATTAATATTATATAAAGTTTATGTGAGTATGAGCACGGAGCCCGAGAAGAAAAACCCAGGTTTCGCCTGATTAACGCTTTCGGTAGATCCTCGGCATGTGCCGAGAAACTACCGAAAGGGTTACGATCTTTGCTTGATTAACATTTTCAGTAGGACACTCGGCATGTACCAAGCACCTACCGACAGACCAATGAACTTTCTGGAGTATGTACCAAGCCTCGGTATGTACCGAGACTTACCCATATAGCATATTCGGTAGGACCTTCAGTAGATACCGAGCACCTACCGACAGACCTATTATTTTGCTGGACTATATACCGAACCTCGATATGAACCGAGATTCACTTACCGAAGACTCTCAGTAGGATGGTCAGTAGATACCGAGCATCTACCAAAGTCTGTTTGAACCAGAAATATAGGGGATGCACCCTAAGAGTGTGATGGATTTGTAGGAGTTGTTGATTTGGCTACAAAAAAAGTATATGATGCGTGTTGATTTCCAGATACAAGTTGTGACCATGGTGTGTCAAGTTGGTATTTTGATGTGTTGGTTGTTGTTATTCCATCGTTGTTGATCCTTATTGTTGTGGACTTGTAATAATCGTATGATTGTATTGTTGTGATAATGTTGGAAGCTAGTGAATGTATACAATCAGATTATCTGGGTGAATGAGAACTCGGATAGTTTCTGTTGTAGGCATTCACATGATATCCACTTAATGCATTACATACTAGGTTAATGTCAAGTGGTAAGTAAACTGGAAGATGGGAAAAATCTACGGAGAAACAACTGCGATGCCTCCGGACTGGGTTGACTATATACCTTGTGGGGTGAAAGGGCCCACAGAAACTAGGGTAGGATGCTTGCGA
>JAUPMG010254422.1:0-21447 GCA_031762675.1 Pachysandra terminalis | reverse complement strand
AATGATACTTATGCTCCTCCCCACAGCCAGCCCACAAAAAGTCTCTTTGAAGCTTCTCTAATTTCCTTGCCACCGCCATCGGAATTTTCATCGATGACATAAAATATGTAGGCAGATTTGCCAAAGAGCTCTTAACTAGTACCAGTCTTCCCCCTTTTGATAGATATCTTGCTTTCCACGATGCCAACTTTCTCTCTGACCTTTCCACCACCTTGTTCCAAACACTCCTATGCTTGTACTTCGCCCCCAAAGGCATCCCCAAATATTCTGATGGTAATGCCCCAATCTTACAGCCCAACCATATTACTTTCCGTCTCAGATTTTCTGCAGTCCCCACACCAATTACTTCAGATTTAGCCAAGTTGATGCGGAGCCTTGACACCGCTTCAAAACAAACGAATAGACACCTCAACGCTTTCAGGTCCGATTGTTTATTTCTACAAAAAATCAAAGTGTCGTCTGCAAATTGGAGGTGGGAAATACTGGGGGCCGATTCCTTCACCTTCACTCCTTGCACCAAACCCAGAAATTCTGCCTGCTTTATCATTTTTCCTAGACTTTCCGCCACCAAAATGAAGAGAAAAGGGGGTAGTGGGTCTCCTTGTCTAATACCCTTGATGTCAAGAAATGCCCCACCGCTGTCCCATTCACCAGAATGGACAAAGAAACCATCGACAGCTTTTCATCCATCTTATCCATGTTTCTCCAAAGCCCATCATTTCCAAAATATAATATAAGAATGATCAATTCACATGGTCGTATGCCTTTTCCAAATCAACTTTACACAGTAACGCGCTCTGTTTGTTCTTCAAAACTGAATCTATGCATTCATTTGCTATCAACACTCCGTCCAAAATTTGTCTACCACCCGCAAACGCACTTTGAGAGTTAGAAATTATTGTGCCAACTACCTTCTTTAATCTGTTTGCCAACACTTTGGCAATAATCTTATATAGGCTTCCCACCATGCTAATAGGACGGAAATCTTTTAGATCATAGATAATTGATGTCTATAAAATTGTCGTTTCTATTTAGGGTGTCTTCAATGTCAAAATCAACCTATTGATATGATCATGGCTATGTGATTTATGTTTCCTGGCTTGCTTACTGGATATTTTCCATGCAACCAAAAGGATATGATGTGGTTAGGATTACTAACTTTTTGGCCATGAAATCTCAAGGTGAGACCCATAAATTGAATGATTCCGACATCCTATTGCACACTACATGTCTTATTGTTGGTGTAACTGTGTGGATTGAGCTATGGATTGCCGTTTAACTGTGTTATTTATCTATTCAAGTATATCTTGGATTAACCCCATGCATCCAGGTGCTTTCAGCTTTGGCTAAGACAATGAGATAAGGCACAAGCTTCAGTGCTCCTTGTGTTCTAGAGAATGAATTGGTCGAGATGGTGATATCAGCCATTCCAAGCATTGAAATGGTCTGGTTCATTAACTCTGGCACCGAGGCTTGCATGGGAGTACTCCACCTAGCCCGTGCCTTCATTGGCAAACAGAAGATCGTTACGTCTATGAGTTGCTATCACGGCCATGCTGATCCATTCCTCATCAAGGTTGGCAGCGGGGTAGCTACTCTTAGGCTCCTTGACTTACCTGGATCCCCAAAGCTGCCACCTCTGAGATGCTTACATCTCATTTTAATGACCTCTATTGTAATAACCCAAACTAAAATAATAGAGTTAATATGTAATTAATAAAAATATAAGAGTTAATTTAAAATTTTAGTAAGTTAGTTACAGGTTTGACTTTGACTGATTATGACTGGTGGGTTGCACGGTAGGAAACTAAAGTGCTTCACACACAATCATTACACTTTAAGTTATAATGTGTTGCTAGGATCTTGTAGGAACTTTTAATTTAAATCAATGACTTAGATTCAATAGGATTTAATAATAGATATAACTTAATTAGGATTCCATTTTAATAGATAGTTAAACGACTAGTTTAACTACAACTAAGCACTTATATCTAATGGCTAGAATTAAACTAATCTATTTTAATAGCTAGGATTAACTAAGAAATTAAAACCAATCCTAAACTAATAAGGATTAAGATTAGATAAGGTTAACTTATAATCCAATTAAGACTAGGACACTTTAATCTGAGGGTTAGAATTAGTCAAATCTAATCTAAGGGCTGGAAATTAAAACATAATCCTAGACTAAGAACAACTCCTAGACTAAGTTGAACACTATAGAATTTCTATTTAAACACGAGATTGGACGTTGGATTTCATTATTGAAGAGAGGAGATAAGGATTTCTGGAGCAGCAAGGAGAGGAATTGTAGAAGATTGAAGAAGAAGAAGGTGTTCATCCCAACATCAACTCAAAGATCGAGGTAAGTATTCGGGTTAAATCTTATTTTCGATATGAACTAGGTGTCTCTGTCATATTCATTGAGTATGACATAGCACAATCCTAAAAATTATATCTTTTGATACTTCATAAAAATATGATAAAATTATAATTTTCTAGTTTTATTACCATGCAATTCACAAGGTAGATTAAATAGGTATTTTGTGAAGTAAATTATTGGGTTTTATTCGGAATTGTATTTCAACATGCGTGTTTTAAATAGTTTTTGCCAAATTTTAAATTTTAAAAAAATTGTTCAAAATTCTGGGATGTCCAAGCCGTCGGCTAATTGACCGGGCCAGTCGACAGGCTTTTGGGTAGGTCAGCCGACCGGGTCGGCCTCCTGGCCAAATCGATTTCCCGTCGGTCAGCCGATGGCTCACCGACTGGTTTTCTGTTTGGTTCTTGGTCCCTGGCCAAGCAACCGAACCGGGGTTGGTCGATCGACCGATGCCCGCAGTTTTTAAGATTTGGCCCCTGGCCAAGCAGCCGAAGCTGGTCGGTCAGCCGAAACCCATCGGCTGTGTGTAGGTTGACCATAGTTTAACCGAAAATATTGAAAGTGCTCCGTTTTGATTGAAATTTGACATGCATGCTATAGTTGACCTAATTAGACTAAATATGATGTTAGATTTGCCAAATTATGAATATTTTGCATATGTGCTTTTATGTGGAAGATTTTCTATAACCGACCAACGGGTGATATTTTGATTTGGACTTGTTTGAACTCTAAATTCATTATAGACACGTTTATTATGTTAAATTACATCTGCACATGTACACAAATTGATTGTTTAGCTATTGTGCACAATTCACTTGCACCACATGGCCTTTTGTGCATAATGACCTTGTATCCGGTCTAATGCTTGACTTGACTTCCATATCTTCATATTTCTGGAGTTATGGTTTCTAATGAGTGCTATCATAATCTAGAAATTATGACATTGGTGAGGAAGTCCCGGATGGACTAAGTTGTATATGTTGAGGGATTGATCATCCCAATAGACCAATATTTTTGTTTACTCACAAGGTGGAGGAATAGGCCTTGTATGGGTTTCCCAAGAGACTTGTGGTAAGATGATAGGTGAGGGAAAGTTCACATTAGTGAGGCCCAATAGCCGAATCATAAAAGTGAAATTATGCTAGTAAATTGGCTAATGTATGGTTCACAAAGGAAAATTCACATTAGTGAGGCCTTAGGATTTGTCCCTATGATCGGAAATAAAGTGAGGGGATTGTGCCCTCTAGGTCGTAGTCCCTAGAAACTATGATGCGCACATAGAATAATTCATTATCACATTGCCATGTATTGGGGGAATCAATTCACATTAGTGGGACATTCTTGGGTATTTTATTAAGATCAGTAGTGAAACATACACTAATCGAATGCCAAACAATATGCATACTTGCATATCATATTATTTTGTATGAATCACATGTGGTGATTATATTTATTGTTGTATGAGCATGAGCATGCATTCATTTATTAATAATTGAACCAACACCTTTCATTGCACATCTCATTAAATTATCTTGTTTATATCTCATTCATATCATTAACTATTTTGTTTTGTCTATGGATTATCATTGGAGAGTGGTATTGACCCTACTTCAATCTTAAATATTGTTTATATTCGTTTATTTACTAAACTAAGTGTACTTACGTTTTCGAGCATAATATATTTCAGGACCGATAGATGGTGGACAGTAGGACTATGAGGATCAAGTGGAAGGACAAGAACATAATGATGTCCTTAGTTTTTAATAGATTTTTATTTGATAATTTTAGTAGACATTGTAATAGGATTAGTTGGATTTATATTTTTAAGGATTTATTATCGTTAGGACTAGATTTGAGTAATTTATTAGGGTTTTGATTGAAGCATGAGACTAGTTATATTTTATTTCCGCTGTTTTTCTGATTGAAGATTGTTTTGATTGGATATTATTCCTAATAATACTATTTTCCAAACCTTTATTGTATAATTACTTTACTTAATTTAATGGTTTGATAATGTATTACTTCTCATAGGGATATGGGGTGAGAGTTATATCTTAAATTTGGGGACTCCTATGAGATTTCCAGGTTTAGGATGTGACATCTATACTATGGAGAACCCTTTTGAGACAGATTACTGCTCTGATCCTTGAACCAGTAGTTGGACATTCTGGATTCATCGCTCCAAAACCAGACTTCCTGAATTCCTTCTGCCAGCTCACAAAAGATAACAGTGGTCTCCTCATCTCTGATGAGGATATGACTGGGTTCCTTCTGGCTTATGTTGGTGCTCAAGAGTATCTTGGAGTAACTCCTGATCTCAGAATGCTTTGCATGATAATTGGGGGTGACCTGCCAGTTGGTGCTTATGGAGGTAAAAGGGAGATTTTGGAGATGGTGGCACCAGCAGGGTCTACCTACCAAACTGGGACCCTCTGCGAGGAACCCATTGTCCATGACAGCCAGGATCCACACACTTTAGCAATTAAGGGCGTTAGGAACTTGAGTATTTGGATAAAATCACTAGAGATCTAGGGGATCTTGGATGCCGTAAATAGGGCTGGTCATGAGCTGTCTGGTGGATATAGTAATGAGATATTTGGGTTCTTCTTCATTAAAGGGCTTGTTCACAGTTTGAGGATGCAAAGAAGAGCGACACAGCTTTATAAGGGAACATTGGAGGGTGTGTACACCCTCACAATTTGAGGCCGGGTTTACAAGCTTAGCATTTACTTTCAAAGATTTCCAAAATCCAAATGGACAATAGTAGCAGATGAGAAGATTTTCTGACAGACATAGGCTAATGATCCCTGCATGATTTTCATTTTCCTTTTCCAACTGAGTTATCTTTTTGCAGTTAAACTGGTGGGGTTATTTTTCAAGTGCTCCTCCTTGTCTAAATAAGAAAATGCATCCGTTTGTTTTGTATTCTCATGAACATCCATTAAAGGTTATTCTTAATTTAGAAAGCTTGTTATAATCCTTGTCGTTGTTTCTTCACTTTCTCTGCTGCTTCTCATCCATCACCATCTTTTGAGTTTAGTCATGGACATGGGAATTATGGTGAAGGTTTTTTTTTCTAAATCAATTCCCTAAAACTGCTTATCAGGGTCACCCTTTTTCTTAGTTAGTTTAGTAATAGTGTAATAGATAAAGGAATTATATATATATATATATATATATATATATAGACACTCACAGACACATACATAAAGATAGGTAGATAGATAATACTATGGACTATGGACAGAGAGATCCCCTAGAACATTGTTATTATTGTGAAAAATTGCAGAACAGTGTAATCGGATATTTTAAATTACTAATAATAATCTAAACTAAATGAAACCCAATTCACCTTGTCAACCCACTGTAGTTACTATTTCATACTTGAAGACTTCTATAATCATAAAAATGATTGTGGTTCACTAAAAGCTTAAGAGAAGAAATGCATACAAGAAAAAGAAATGCTGATATCAGGGATTCTGGTTCTTCTGATTATTAAGAGGGATGGTTCTTTGTAGAAAACTGTACACCAATTTTATAAAACTATTTAACAGCAATTTAAAACAATTGAAACTCAATCTAGCTTCCCACTCACTGTAATTACTGTTCAATACATGAAAACTTCTATAACCATGAAGTGATTATATCTCAGTAAAGCTTATGGGGAGAATTGAATAAGGGAAAGAAATACTGATATCACGGATGCTTGTTCTTTGGATGATTAGGAGGGGATGGAGGGATGAAAGGTATCCAAGTTCGTGGATCTCGAAAGTTAAATGCAGGTGGAGGTGGAGGTGGAGGGGATGGGAACACGGATGGCATAGGAGGAAGAGGAGGGATGAAAGGTATCCAAGTTCGTGGGTCTCGTAAGTTAAATGCAGGCGGAGGTGGAGGGGATGGGAACACAGTTGGCATGGGAGGAAAAGGAGGGATAGGTGGGAATGGAAAAGGCAAAGACGGCGGGTTTGGAAATGGCATTGGAGGAAAGGGGAAAGATGGAAATGGTGGCAAGGGAGGAAAGGGGAAGGATGGAAACGGTGCTAATGGAGGGAAGGGCCAAGAAGGAAATGGTGGCAATGGAGGGAAAGGAAGTTTGGGGAAAGGAGGCAAAGGAAAACCATATGGTGGAAAATAAGGGAGAAAGAACTTTGAGGAATTCAAAAAACTTGACTTGTCCTCTTTGTAGTTTCCACACAGAGTAATGTCCCGTTTGCGTGGTCTATAATTCAATGCACCTAAACTATAAATGCATAGATTAGCTTGTTTTGATTTGATTGAAATCTCATCTGATGTGGTCTTGAAACCAGGAACATTGCACGAAGAAGATGAGCTCCCAATCAAGCTTGCTTGGCAAAACGACACGATCCCCGGATTGTCTGCGCACTCAATTCCATCAACAGAAGGTATTTCCAACTTATAGATTCCAAATTTATTTGTAGTTCGGTTAACTGAGAAGGAGATCTGTTCTGAAGTTCTTGGTGAGTTTACTTTAAATTTGCAATCTATGTGAACTTCAGCACCTAGTAAAACAATTGAAACACTATACAATAAGCTCCACTACTCAATTGCAATCAAAGTTATAAATTTCGCCGAGGCATGCTGGAAAAATATCGCCATTTTCTAGTCTAGCAACACGAAATATGGGGGTGATATTTCCCCATTTCTGAGATATTTGGCAAAATTTCGCGAGACCCCCCCTCTGGCAAAATCTCAGGCGAAATCGAAATTCAAAACCTTGATTTCAATATACTTGAATGAATTTAGTGAACTTGAAACTAGATTTTTTTTTTGTTCTTACCTGGTATGAAGTAGCTGTGTCTAGAGAAGGTGTTGTTGGAGCATACATCACAATAAACAACACCCATTACAGTGATTTGGGAGGTGGGATTTGCTGATTCTGCTTGCAGAGTAAGTGAGATTGTAAACAGGGACACAAGAAGAAAGAAGATAACAGGATCCATGGCCACAAACATGGGAGAGTTGGAGAAGCTTCTATAGTTAGCAGTATAGTCTATAAAGAGCTTCTGAAGCAGTGTTATATGGTTAGAGAAATGGTATTTTTATTGAATAGATAAAGAGCTGCCCGTGAGTTGTTGTTGTAGAACCAACTGTTAAACACAGTGATGATAAGCTTTATGTCTTCACTACAAACAAAGACATGTGAAGAGTTTTTTTTGGCAGATTGTGGGTGAGAATGTGAATTTAATTAGAGGGTTTTGTAGTTCTTATGGTTGATTCTTGGGTGGTGGGGATTGATTTGGATGTTCTGTGATTTCCCATAAAGGAAAAGTAGCTCATGAAGATGTAAGGATATATACTGGAATGGAAGTTGGGAATTTTTTGATGTTTAGTTTGGCATGTTATGTTTCTGTGAGTCTCTTTTAACTCTTTCTTCTTTCCCTTGAATATTTAAGTACTAAGATCTAAATCATTAACCAATAGCTCATTATTTGCCTGATAGGGTGTGACAATTGGGCTGTCAACGAGCCGAGCTAGCTCGGCTCTAGCTCGGGCTTGGCTTGTTTGAGCCGAGCTTGAGCTCTATAATTAGGCTCACGAGTTGAGCTTGACCCTAAAAAAAAAAGCTCATTATCTTAATGAGCTTGAGTCATGCTTGGATAAGCTTGGCTCAATTAAAGCTCGGCTCGGTTTGTATGTGAGATTACACATCCATATTCATATATATTATATTATATATTAATATTAAATGTACATATCAATATATTATATCTTATATAATAATAATCATTAGGTTTTTTCTTGTGACCTAAGCCTTTTATGAGCCGAACCTGAGCCCAAAATATTTTAACCAACTTGAACCGAGCCTGTACTCAATTTTTTAACGAGCCTGGCCGAGCTCTAGCCTTGCTCAAGGTTTATGAGCCTGAGCCAATTTGAGCAAATCCCGGCTCGGCTGGGTTCGTTTACAGCTCTAATGACAATCACCTTCCTTGAAACAAATCAATATGCTGAAGTTATCAAAAAAAAAAAAAAAAAAAGAACAATAATTGAGGGTAGGTTCCGTTTGTAAGAAACATTTCTGGGTCTAGAATGTTTGTTGCCCATAAAAATATGTTTGAACGTTTAAAAAAAAAACGGTTCTGAAAGATAAAATCAATCGGGGCCACTCAAGGCTTACCCGTCGTTAACTTTAGGGTCCCACGGATTAGTTGTGGTGAGCACAAGCTGGCTCGGACACCCAGATTAACAAAAAAACTTACGAAGGGTTACCAATATCTAGAACAAAAATAATGAAATATCGGCTGGAGTGTGCGTGTATGTATACCACGTATCTAGTTAGTATCTCGTGTTCCTCGTGTGATCACTAAAAGACAATCAGTTTGACACATATTGTGTACATCATGGGCACGCTCCATGATATTATATAGGGTATAAGGGTGTTATGCAAGCCCAAGCCCAGTTTGGCCTGGTTTTCCGGCCTTAGAGCATCTCTAGTCATTCCCTATAATTTTTTTCATATTTGGGGGGTAAGTTTCTTCAAAAAATCAAATTTGAGGAAGAGGTCTTCAACCATCTCTCTTAAAAATTTCTTCAAATCTCTTCTTTACAAGGAAGAAGAGAGAAAAAATGATGACCGTCGAGAAATTATAGCCGTTGGTGTGTTAAAGTAAGTTTGGGGCCTCAAAGTTTTCTCCAAATTTGAGGAAAACTATAGGGATCCCCAAATATAAGGGAGGGGATAGGGAATGACTGGAGCAGATTTTTTAAGCTTTCTCCCCCAAATTTGAATTTGGGGGAGGACTGGAGATGCTCTAAGAATAACACCCAACCTGACTCTAAATCAATATGAAATGCCCGATCCTAACCTGATTAGGTCTGTTTCATATTATTATTATTTTTTTTTATATTTGTTATTTTATTAATAAAAAAATTCTTACAATCTTTATACGATATGGGCAAGGAGAACAGAGCTTTCGATTAAACATTCGTGAGTCTAGCTATTCATCTATGTTTACAAATTTTGTTACATATTTTTCACAATTCTAATAAAAATACAAAAATATATATATATATATATATATATATAAAATCAATTAGGGATACGATTATATAACCTTAAATGTATTAAACCTATAAAAATATGATTATATAACCTTAAATATAATAAACCTATATTCTCCGGGATGACTTTATGGGGAGACACATCGCTCGCTTTGTTAGGCAGTGAGCGTATATGATATTATATATGCATGGGAATGAAAATCGGGTCGGACATATCAAACTTATATATGCTTAGTCCAAGATTGGCCCTAAGTACTTCAGGCTTCTATAGAACTGGACTTAACAAGTCCATGGCCCCAAAATTCAGGCCTCAACCCTGTTTAAACCGGACAGACTCATCGAGTCTAAACGGGCCAGGTTTAAATTGCCAGCCCTACTCTCATGCAAATTCTATGATTTCTTTTCGAGCAGAAATTGCTCGACATTACAATTGCTTGTGGAGCAAAAAACATGTAAAAACATGTTTCATGTTGGTGCAATATCTGCTCTAGCCGCCCACGCTCCATACGATGTATCCCCTCCCATGACGTGTATTCAAAAGCTGGACAACCCAAGCTGGTCTATGCTATAAATCCATAGGCAGGCGAGATGATGGGTTGACCCAATAGAAATGAGATTACCACCCTGACCGAGGGGTGACGAGCACGTGAGGATGACACGTGTTTTGTTCTCTAAAGAGAGAGCTTGGACATGAGAGATGCCGCCGAAGAAGAAAAAGTGAAGGGAAAGGGGGTAAAGCACTTCGTTCCTTTGGCAAATCCAAAGCTCAGGCGGCGCCACCGACGCCACATCCGACGACTTTGCCAACGACTCCTTTCGTCCTCTTTTGGATTTTGATCTCTCTCTTTCATCCTCTCTCCCTATTTCTTCTCTTTTTCAATATTATTATTATCTCACACCATGCCTTCGTCACTTCTCTTTCCTATTCTGATATTTTTTTCATGATAAAATACTAGCCAAGGCCTTGAGGAAATGATCCCTTACAAAAAGGGGTCCCTCAATTATCAGAAATAATAGAAAATACCTAACATTTTAGTTTTGGCTATCGATCAGGGCTCCCCATCCTCCACAGTGTGGGATGGTTACAGCCATAATTACAGCGCCATTTATGTGTACATAATATAAGCATGTTAAGGTAAAAATTGGTTAATGTAAAAGCGAGTTTCAGATTCATAAGTCTTTTAAGGTTTTAAAATTTTTCGTCACCTTTTTTAATGGGATCCACACAAGATTGGGAGAACGCATCTATGTTCATGTGGCTTCCTCTAAATAATGCTGTAACGATGGTTATAACCATCCTGCTGTAAAGAATATGCGGCGATCAATCAATATATCTATGAGGCCGAGCGCGCATTTTCATTTCCATTTTTTGATAGCTTTTTACCCCTAATAACTATCTATTTAGGATGCTTATATCCTATTATTTCGGAAGTCAATAACTAGGGATCTTCTTGACCAAATGAGGAAGCTTTTCAATGAAAAATTTTCTTGATAACCAACATTTTTTTTAATAAATAAAATCTCAACCGGTTTGTACCGGTGATGCAGAATTTGTAACAACCTGAAATTTGAATACTTCATTCAATAAAGTTTGAATTCACTAATACAAAAACATCAACAGAGATGTGATCTGTAAGTAAGACAAACAAATAGTGGGAAGTTGAAATATCAGGTGTGTTAATAAGAATGCACACCACATAGCAAGGGAACCTCAGTATTTGAATGACATTACCAAGTAAGCAGGTAAAGCCGAAAAATGACTATCTTTGGTTATTATTCAGAACTGAAGTCCTTCTCTTTAATTTCTTTTTTTTTTTGAGGTCTTCAATGTTATTTCCTTTTTTTTCCCCCTCTTATCATTCTCCTACAACAAAACCTATATAAAATATATATAGAACGGAAAAGGAAAAATCCTTTTTATTCCAACTCTCTTGTTCTCTCCTTCTGGGCCGGCCCAAGGAACGTGGGCCCGACCCACTACTTTGTCTCTTTCTACAACCTCAAGCTCAAGCCATGCAAATTCCAAACTAAGTAGAAACTGTTAAAACGGGCACCCAAATATGCCAAACTCCACCTCTAGAAAACAGCAAAAACTTAGTATAGAGGTGATAAAAAGGAGGTGATTCATTCAAAACCCTCCAAACAGGTCCTGTTAAATCTGGATTTTGTCTCTAAATTCCCCACCTTCCTTAAGACAATCTGTACAAAGAGACAAATCTCTTCACATAAAAAGATAGCAGAACACAAGTCTCGGCTTTTTCTCTATACCAAAACACCTCACAGACTTCTGGGTAGTATGAACTGATCATCTTTGCTTCTTCTGTTCTTGTTTTAGACTTCTGGGTAATTGAGAATTTCTGGGTTTCTGAGTTTAAAGATGATTAATTCTCTTTGTGGGAGTATGGAGACTCTGAAGAGTGAGCATTCTTGTTCCAAGCTGCAACCACCACCTTCTCCTACTGTATCATCAGTAGGGGAATCGAATAACATTGCCGCCATGTCACCGGAGTTTGACCCAACTAATCTGACCCCACCGAGCTTGAACTTCCCGGCGATGAAATTCGAGGTGGACGTCGACGTGGAGGTCCAATCACCGGATAGTTCTATATGGGAGTCTTTGTTTGCTGATACGATCGATGCCGGGGAGGACTTCATGATTTCTTCGCCCAAGAGGACCCTTCCGGGTCCAACCCCACATGTGAATTCGGGTTATAATAATCACGGATACAACTACAATCCGGGTCAGAGTTACCTGGGTTGTTCTCCTCCTACTTCCAATTCATCTCAGATGGGAGGTTTCAGTACAGCGATCAAAGGCAAGGCACAGAGTCCACTTCACAAGGTTTTCAATTCTCCGACGTATCAGTATATTCAGCCGGAGAGTCTTGCTTTGCCGGCTTTAGATGGGTTCTTGAATGATTACCATAATAAAGATGGGTTTGGGTCGTATTCGAACATGAAGTTGTCGGGTGGAGGATGCTGTTCGGAGAGTTTCGAGATGCCGACGACACTTCCGGCAACGTTGGATTGTCTCCACATGACAAATAGTTCGAGATTTTGCGGTTCTGTGAGTGAAGGGTCGACACCGGAGAAATCTCAGATAACCCAAGAGTTAGATGTGTATCATCAGATGGGTTCTCTTGCGGCTGCACCATTGTCTCAACAGTTGCAGCAGCATCAGAATCTTGATCATGGCTTGATGATGCCCCTTTCTGCTGGAAATGAACAGGTAACTCTCTCTCTCTCTCTCTCTCACGACCGATTGTTCATGATCGTTAGATGGCCCAAATGGCTGGTCAGATGAAAAGTCTACCTTGTGCCACGTGTCATCCATGCAAAGTATCCGTAATGGAACTCTTGATCTTACAAGAGGACAATCTCCGGGGAATATCGTGAACCTATGCTTGTAATGCATAGGTTGGGTCGGGTAGGGCCAATCTAACATAAATCTGAGACTGACCCAAAAAGCTAATCGGGCCTTAGATTTCAACCCGACCCGATTTTACAGGTCACTTACCCTTGACCAAGCCCGTCCAATCATAAGGCCATGCTGATCAGGTCGGACGGGTCACCTGGCCCATTATTGTCTCGCTAATTCGAAGTGGCCCATCACCTCTTTGGTAATCAATCACCATCTATTATTAATAGAATCCCCTGATCAGTCTTTTATGATCTTCTCCTCGTTTGTTATTATGTTTGCGCAGGAACAAGACAGTGGCCTTCAACTGGTTCACCTCCTCCTTGCTTGTGCCGAAGCGGTGGCCAAAGAAGACTACATGTTAGCCAGGCGACACCTACACCATCTCAACCGAGTAGTCACCCCTCTTGGTGACTCCATGCAACGCGTTGCATCCTGCTTCACCGACGCCCTCGGTGCAAGACTCGCTGCAACCCTTACCACCAACACCAGCACCTCCACCCCAAAACCCTTCTCTCCTTTCCCTCCAAACAACTCCTTAGAGATACTCAAGATCTACCAAATTCTCTACCAAGCCTGTCCCTACATAAAATTCGCTCATTTCACAGCCAATCAAGTCATCTTCGAGGCATTCGAATCCGAAGAACGTGTCCACGTGATTGATCTAGACATTGTTCAAGGATATCAATGGCCAGCATTCATGCAAGCCTTGGCAGCTCGTCCTGGAGGAGCACCCTTCCTTCGCATAACCGGAGTCGGGTCCCCTCCCGAATCCGTCAGGCAAACGGGTCGGTGTTTAACTGACCTAGCCCACTCGCTCCATATCCCATTCGAGTTCCACCCGGTCGGGGAGCGACTCGAAGACCTCAAGCCCCATATGTTTAACCGACGCGTCGGCGAGGCGTTAGCTGTGAACTCTGTCTGCCGGCTCCACCGAGTCGCCGCTCCTCATCTTGGGAACCTGTTGGGAATGATCCGAGACCAGGCGCCGAACATCTTCACACTGGTTGAGCTAGACGCGAACCACAACGGACCGTACTTCCTGAGCCGGTTCCTCGAGGCGTTGCATTACTACTCCGCCATCTTCGACTCGCTGGATGCCACGTTCCCGGCGGACTCAGCAGAGAGGGCCAAGGTGGAGCAGTACATATTTGCCCCGGAGATCCGAAACATTGTGGCTTGTGAAGGGAAAGAGAGGGTGGAGAGGCATGAGAGGCTGGACAAGTGGAGGAAACTCATGGAAGGGAAAGGGTTTAAGGGGGTGTCACTCAGTGCAAACGCGGTGACTCAGTCAAACATGTTGTTGGGTTTGTATTCATGTGATGGTTATAGGTTGACCGAAGACAGAGGTTGCTTACTATTGGGGTGGCAAGATAGAGCTATCATAGCTGCTTCTGCATGGCGTTGATGATCATCATCGCCGTTTTGTTTAATTATATGGTTATTTTGTTATTTTATAATATAATACTACCCCTTCTTATGTGTAGTTACAACAAAGACCACGTCCCCACCAAAAACAATAATGGAAATTATTTGTTTCTTTTATAGGGAAAAAAAAACTAAGGATTATTTATTTATTTATTATTGACTATTTCTGTCAAGTTTTTGAGTAATTTGGTCTCTTTTTTCTCTTCTATCTTGCATAAGTTGTTTCTTTGGAATGAATTGTAGGTAGTAACGATCCGGACCACGTACCTTGGTACGCACAAATTCGGATCTGTAACAGAAGATCTCTATTGAACGTCGCAGAAGCAGGACAGCAGGTGGGGTCGCTCCGTAGACCTAAAGTAAAGGGATTCACAAGTCCCTATCTGAGCAGAAGGCTGTACCAATCCAGTCATTGTTGAGCCCGCCTCCGGTGGTTGACACGAACAAGGAGGAAATCGATAAGTTGAAAGAAGAGACGAGGAAGTAGAGAGTTGTTGGGAGCCATCGATTTCGAAGACCTTTGCCTTTTTCCCAGGAGCCCAATTACCAAGTAGAAAGTCCCTTATTCCTACATTAGTATATATACAAATCTTACATTAGTATATATAATTACTAGAACCAGATACATCAGTGTCCACACTAAAACGACAAGATCTATGATTGAAGATCAAAAGCAAAACCAAATCTCAAATAGAAGAGAGAGAATCTATAGGATTAGAGTCCAACCTATGAAGCATTAGGAAGGGAGGAGAATAGAAGATTCGACTCAACTCCAATTACCTTCTAAAACATAGGAGTCAAACTACACTTTCTTAATGGTCTCTCATCAAGTATGGAAGTCCCAAACAAAGTGGAGATCCGGGTCCAGGTTTAATATACCATAATCGAAGACCAGACCGGTCCGGACTGGTAATATGGACCAATACTGGCCAGTCCAGATTCGATACAGAAAGTAAAAAAAAAAAAAAAAAAACAGATTGGACCGGTCTCCGGACTGATGGGACCGGTTGCCGGACCGCCAGTCCATAGCCCCACAATACAATTGTTTGTATCACGGGTTGAGACTGGACCTGCTGGTACGGACCAGTATCGGTCGATCCATGAAACCATGCCTGGGTCGGCCCAACCTGGTGAACCAACAGGGTCAACCCAACTCAAATATCCAGCATGAACAAAAAACCAATTCCACTATACTACCGAGGGAATTCAAATCCTGCTGCAGTGAATGAATCCTCCTGTACCTAAAATATTTTAAATCCAGTGCACATCATAACATGTAACCTATATAGAGTGCCTACTTACAGTTCTACCATCCAAACATTGATTAGTCTCAAGGCAAGGAACTGCTCTAGTAACAGTGTAATGGATGATAAAGGAAATAAGCAATAACATTGGGTGAGCTAACCTGACCTGGCAAGGGTCATTACAGTACAGATGCTCTTGTTATCAAATGTATGATCGAAAGACGGCCCTGCAATAGATTTGATCGGAACCCAATCATCCAAATAACTTACTGATGTTTCCGGCAGCCTCCGTTGCCGCGCACGCGACCATAGGTAAACCTGGGACCCATCCGGGTAGCCATAAGATATCAACTCAGATTCTTGGATGTCTCAGCCATAATAACATCAAGATGAAACATAAGAAATCATGAACGCGATTTTGCTTACATAATTTAATACGAATTACACGAGTCTTCAAACCTTTCATCCCCTCTCCTCCCAAATGCTGGGTTATGGTAATAGGAATGTATGACTGGACTGATAGATGCTATTCTCCCCACCAGTATATATATAAGATACAGTAGCTGCTAAGCAGATCAACATCATTTTTACAACACATCATTGCCATGTCATGCATGACACACACTCGGGAGACGGTTTACAGATTATTTATCTCCAGCAACAGAACTCAAAAGCTTACAAATTAGATATTGGCATATCCAAGAACGTCGTCGGACAAAATGCAAGCTTGATATCCCAATTTATTGACTTACAATATGGAGCAAGAGCAAATACTTTTCTTGGGGGAATCATCGATCTTCTTTTCTGTTCACAAAAAACAAACATATAGCTTTCAGCAACCAAATTCTTGACAAACATAAATTCAGAACATTACGACATAGAAAGACTATAATAACCCATAGAAGTTGCCATATTTTGCTTCTCAGGACCGAAGTTTCTGTGGTAAAATGTAAGAACACTAAAATAACAGGCTTGTGCCTTCAATACTTGTGACCAACCAACACAAGGAGTCGGTAGCTACATTTACTGAAGAAGGCAATTCAGTAGCATGGTATGAGCAAGTAGTTTGAAAAAAAAAATGGAGGTCAGAAAGGACAATAAAAGAAATCAACAAATAGCATGATACAAGCAAGCCACATGAAACTTGGACATTCAATAAATACGATATAGCTAACGTCAGAAAGATCAAGCAAACCATTTCACTCGAACCCTTAAGTACTGCGGGAAACATGCAGAAGATTTGCTCCATCAGGGAGCAGGAACCCACCCATATTGCATGCAGAGAAGATAAGTCCATGACTTTGAAAGCAAAATGAAATAAACAAGGGTTTGGTTTTCAAATCTTGAGAACAGAGCAAAGTGCCAACAGACCATAAAAACAAAGGAAACTCATTAATAACCATTTTTTTTCTACTCTTGCTGAATAACCAACCCACATGAGAGCAGTGGTTTTTTTGGCGGATCAATCAGTCTATTTCCTACTTATAGACTTCATAAGGAGAAGGATACCCAAGACCCTGCAAGAACCTTAAAGGTACTCTGGACAAAATTGGATGTCTTTTCAACTCTATTGGACTTGGCTGAAGAGCAGAAATTTTTGTAGAGGACCAATCAATCGGTTTCCTACCTATGGACTCTCCATAAGGAGAGGAACAAGAGGACCTTTGATACCCATATACAAAAATGGTACCTATGTTGAAAGGCCACTTCTAAATGAGTGGTGTACCCATATAGGACAAGTATCAGATATGTTCGTACCAGTGTTTTAAAATGTTAAGGCGTGAGGCAAGGCGTTAGACCTTGGCTTGAGGCGAGGCACAAGCCTCGAAGTGTGAGGCGTAAGCCTCATGAGCAAATATTTTTTTAATAAATAAATAATTTATTAAAAATATGATAAATAATAACTTATTCCCCAAGTACATATCTTATTATCCCCCGAGGCCTTCCTTCTGCCTTGACCATATTTTTATGCACAATCTATTCTATTGATCATTGTTCAGTGAAAATAAGGTGATAAATTTATCAAAAACTAAATAAGAAACTGCAATGCTGCAAAAAATAAAATTGTAACTGATAGAAATTAGGAATCATACGAATTAACAAGCAAACAAAGTGAGATAGATTCAGTATAACATGCATGCGTGACTAGTTATGCAACTAAAAATCAGAGAGAGAGAGAGAACTTCAGCCAATTTCAGAAGAAGAGAGAGAGAGAGAGAGCTTCAGCCGACTTCAGAAGAAGAACAGCGAGACAGAGAGAGAGAGAGAGAGAGAGAGAGAGAGAGAGAGAACTTCAGCCGACTTCAGAAGAAGAACAGCGAGACAGACGAGAGATTTGAAATCAAAACAAAAAAAAAAACATACGCCTCGTGGTTTTTTCTAACGCCACGCCTTGAGGCGCACCTCAAGGCTTACGCCATAAACACTATAAAAAACACTGGTCCGTACTTGTCACTCAACAGTTTATTGTACAATACTCATTGATTTTTTTTTTTGATCAATAACAAAAAATTTATAAATGGGGGAAAGAGAGAAAAACATACATAGTAAGGAAAACCCCAAGATAGGGGGACTCCTCACGAAAGAAAAGAAAAATACAAAGACAACTAAACGGAAATCATCAACTCCCAACATCGCATAATATCAAAAGAGGTGATATCTCCCAACAGGCAAAATACATAACCAAGAAGCCACCAAACTCAGAATATGGTCGATCAAGGATCCAAAACTCATGCTTCTATCCTCAAAAATCCTCCGGTTACGCTCCCCCCAAATACCCCAAATAATGGCAAAAAACACAGCTCTGTACATAATCCTTTCCCGTTTCCCAAGAGGTGGGAAACACCATTGATCAAGTAGGTCCCATATCAATCTCAGAAAGACCCAGTCCACCCCCAACAAGACAATGAAGAACTACCATATAGAATAAGCACACTCACACGATAAGAATAGATGATCCACCGTTTCACCTTCCCTCAAACATATAATAAAAACCTGTGGAGATAAGGCCAGGAACTTCCTTCTCTTTTGAAGATTATCAACAGTATTGATGCAGTTCAGAAGGGCAGTCACAAAAATGCTTTAACTTTGAGAGGGGCCTTAGAACGCCAAAGAAGATTGATAGAGAAAGGAGGGACGGAAGGGGAAGGACACTTGGAATGGAAAAAACGGAAGAAAGACTTGAAGAGGGAGGCTAACTCAACCATGTCCCCAGATTTGGGAGATCTCCGAAAAGAAAGATTCCATAGAAGACTCGAATCAGACCAACTCAAAATATCAGCCACACAAGACTCTTGGGATACCATGAGTCGGAAAAGTTGTGGACATAAGGTACGAAGGGGGGTTTCCCCCCACCAACTATCAGTCCAAAACCGAATATCATGACCCGAACCAACCGAAAATTTAACAAGGCTACAAAAATCAGGGAAAATGTTCATGATAGCTTTCCAAGGACTCGCTGCAAAGATTCTAGCCTTCGGATTGATGTCCCACCCATTTACATGAGTACCATATTTGCTTGCGAGGATGGTTCGCCAATATACCTCTTTCTCAGTACTGAATCTCCAGAGCCACTTGCCCAACTAGGGATGTAAACGGGCTGGCACAGCACGGCCCGCGGCATGTTTAGCGCGGGCCGGTCGTGCTTTCGGGCTGGCATGGCCCGCGGCCCGCACTGGACAATGCCGTGTCATGCCGTGCCCAATTTGTTAAATCCCAGGCCCGGCACGACACGAGGCCCATGGCACGGACTGGAGCGTTTCAGGCCGCCCGCTAGACCAAAACGTTCAAATATTAAAAAAAAACATTAATAAATTATAAGAAGTACCCAAAATAAATTAAAAAATATGTTAAAACTTTAAAAAAAAAATACAAATTTAAAATTATAAAATCTATAAACTTATAAAAATTTATAAAAACTTGTAAAAACTTACAAGTTAATTTACAACTTATAAAACTTAAAATGCTTATATAAAATTATATAAAAACTATCTAAGTGAAAAATATTATTTACAACTTATATAAACTTATTAAAATTTGCAAAAAATATATAAAAAAATATAAATTAAAACTTATAAAAAATAATAAAGAATATAAGTTTGAATTTTTAAAACATGAAAAAGCTTATAAAAAATATAAATTTAAACTTATAAAAAATATATATTTTGATGTCAAAAAGACCAAAGTTACCCTTAAACTAGTCGTTTTTTGGCTTTTGGGAGGGTAACTTTAGTCAAAATATATTTTGAATTAAAATTCCGGCCAAAACTAGCCAATATTGGGCAAAAAACGACTAGTTTTGACCGGTTTCCAGCCATAATGGCTAGAAGCTAGCCGGAATGGGCTTACCGGGCCGGCGCGGGCACGCATGCCATGCTAGGCCCTCGCGCGTAGCGTGCTGTGCCAGCCTGCGTGCCCAGGCGTTGGACTGGGCTCGTAGGTCGTGTTGGGCTGGTTCGTGTTCACGTGCTGTGCCAGGCAGCCCACGGTCCGTGCTGTGCCAGGCGGCCCACGGTCCGTGCTGTGCTGAAGCCTTTAGCGGGCCGTGCCGTGCCTAGGCACGTTGGGCTCAAAACTGAGGCTCGGTATGGGCACGGACACGGCTTATGAGCCGTGCCGTGCCTAGTCTCGGCTTAAGCGGGCCGTGCCCGAGCCAGCCCATGGGCGGCACAGCCCGTTTACATCCCTATGCCCAACAGAGCTTTGTTCCTCCACTGGATATTTCCTAGGTTAGGACCCCCATCCCTCTTATCTTTACACACCTCTTTCCAGTTCACTAAATGGTCCTTCTTAGCCCCACCCCCTTCCCATAAGACATCCCGCTGTAACTTCTCTATCCTTCTAGTGATCGACATAGAGGCTTTAAACAGGGATAAAGTATGTGGGCAGTACGGGTGTCAACGGAGCAGGTTCGGTCCGGGTCTAAGTTGACCCAAAACCAAACCCTATTATAAAAGATGGTTCCGGGTATAGTCGGATTCGGTTCCAGTGTTATCATCCTCAGTCCCAGAACCAGACCCTATTATAATCGGTTTTTAGCGGGTACCCGTCGAGTCTTGATAAACATAAAATCTGCCATAAATCTTGATGATAGAATTTCTACTCAAAACCATATCTCTCTAGAAAGATAAATAAGCTCAAAATACTCAATTAATCCAGTAAAATAATCTGCTCCATAATATCTTCATAAATCAATTAATGCTTTATTAGAAACATAAATATTCTTTTAAATATATTAGGTAAGATATTAAAGGTTCAATTATTGTTTTATTGGAAACATAAATAAGTAGGTATTAATAAGTTATGTTATTAATAGTAATTAGTAAGTTACAAGTTAAACTATTAAAGTAATTACTAATTAGTTTACCAAAGTTCTAATAATAAATAGCAAATTTAAAGAGCCGAAACCCGACGGGTACCCGACCAACCATACCCGATGGACCCAATTATTATCGAGATTCATTTATATGGAACCAGAACCAAACCCTATCATCAAACGGGTATATAAACCCGGAACCGAATCATATAATCGGGTTCAATTCCTTTAGGCTTGTCGAGTAACGGGTACCCATTGACACCCCTAGTGGGCAGGTTACCTAAAGAAGCTTGAATCAAGGTAATACGTCCCCCAAAGGATAGATAATTGCGTTTCCACACAGCCAATCTCTTTTCCATTTTATCAACAACAAGATCCCAAAATGAGCACTCCGATGATTCCCATTAATAGAGAGGCCCAAATATTTCATAGGCCAATCACCCACCTCACACCACAGTGTAAAGGATCGGCCGATCCGGATCGGGATCGGCCGGTCCAACTCAGGATCGGCCAGGGACGAGCCGTGATCCCTGGCCGATCCCAAAAAAATTAAAAATTCAATGACTCGGCCGATCCGTCACGAAATCGGCGAGTTAGAACAGACGATCCAGTTTGGATAATCCGGTCCAAATCTTAAAAA
>JAUPMG010254412.1:0-21448 GCA_031762675.1 Pachysandra terminalis | reverse complement strand
AACTTTTAACAATGACTTTTTTAATTACGTTTTTTTTTTCAATAAAACGTAAAAAACGCGTTTTAAATGTTATCTCAAAAAATACTCGTTTTTTTTGTTCATATGCCGTATTAAACGAAATTTTAAACGTTCAGGCAATTAAACACGTTTTTAAAAAAAAAAAATGGCGTTTTAAACGGCGTTTTGCTAACAATGATCACTACGGGTGAAGTCTTGTTTCGTAGATTCGGTGGACCCGTGGATAAGTGTATACATTGCAAGGGTCTTTCGGAATCCATTAAACATTTGTTTATGGAATGTCCTTTCACTAGGGCAGTGTAGTTCTCGGCAACTGGTGGTTTATTGAATCATTTATTTGGTGAGATATCTGATTGGCTCAAAATTGCATTCCAGAATAATGGTAATATCCTTCCAACTCATATTGTTGATTATCCTGTTGTTATCGTAAACTTTCTTTGGTCAATCTGGCTCTCTCGAAATGCAGCTATCTTTGAAGGTAGAGAGCCTTCTATCCCAAGAATAGTTAATCTTTTCTATTGTTTGCTACAGGACTCAAAGACGATGATTGCGGATCAGAAGAAGTGTGATGGACGAAGCTCTTGCCAGATTTTGAATGTTTCCTGGAGATTCCCTCACGATGATTTTTGCAAGATGAATTTCAATGGTGCTGCGTGTAATGACCCTGGTGTGGCTGGTGCTGGTGCAATTTGTCGTGACAGTGATGGAAGATTCATCGGTGCGCTTGATATCGAATTTGCTTCATCAGTTTTGGCTGAGGCAGTTGCATGCTATGAGGGTGTGATGCTGGCAATTCATTGCAATATTAAGAAACTGATTATTGAGGGTAATTCCCTTCTACTTATCAAGAGGTTTACTAAATCTGATGGTTCCTTCTCTTGGGAAATCCAAGAACTAATGGACTATACTATTTCTCTTCTTGAATGAAGTCTTTTTTTCCTCCACACGTATCGGGATGAAAATTATGCGGCTGACTACTTCGCAAACTATGCCTTGGATAATTGCTCTTGTGTTTGGATGATTATATAAGTAGTTTTTATTACCAAAAGAAAAAAAAATAGAGTTAATATGATATTTACCTATTATAATATAATGACATGATGGGAGATCGGAAATATGGAAAACTTAATGAACAAGACATATAAAAAAGCAAGATTACGAGATCTCTGCTTTCATCTTTAGTGTCCTAATTGTTTTTCTTTTAAAAGAAGTGAAAACAGGGACATATGTTAACAACTGATTTGAAAACCCAA
Organism: Pachysandra terminalis; assembly: GCA_031762675.1. Classification (NCBI taxonomy): domain Eukaryota; kingdom Viridiplantae; phylum Streptophyta; class Magnoliopsida; order Buxales; family Buxaceae; genus Pachysandra; species Pachysandra terminalis. The sequence goes on along the minus strand of JAUPMG010254412.1, from coordinate 20,177 downwards.
CCAACATTATCGGTGTGAACCAGTTAAAATTTTATAAGTAATGTTCGCTGTATTTGAGTTTGAGACAACTTTCAAAATAAAATACAAAGTTAAGTGGTGAGTATTGCCGCATGTCGGCGATGCTTTCTTTTTGTTTTGTTTTATTTTCTCAGTAATTTTAGTAACCAAGTTGTTCTAGTATAGTGGTGAGTATTCCCTCCTGTAACGCCGGTGATTCCGGTTCAATGCATGGCAACGGCGATACTTTCTTTTTCTATTGTTTTCTCACTAGTTTCAGCGACGAAGTCGTTATACTTTCTTTTTGTTTTGTTTTTTCAGTAGTTTCAGCAACGAAGTCGTTGTAGTATAGTGGTGCGGGTGATCCTGGTTCTATGAACGGCACAGGGATACTTACATTTTATTATATTTACTAAGATTGCCTCACCAACCAAGACGTTATGGTGGTGAGTATTCCCGCCTGTCACGCGTGTGACCCGGGTTCGATCCCTGGCAACGGCGTTTCTTTTTTGTTTTGTTATCTCTGTGATAGCAGATTACCCATTTTATCCGTTTTGTTTTGTCTGTTATAGCAAATGATCCATTTTCTCCGTTTCGTTTTCTCAGTAATATTGTAAATTATCCATTTTCTCCCCCTTTCGATTTTTATTGCTCGTTTTCCCCCTTTTCAATATTCAGTAGTCGTTATTGATTTAGAAACCATCGGTACCGATGATGATTGAATTTTTAGTACACAATTCGCACTATCTCATTGGTGACATGTCTTTACATATATTAGACCAATTAGGATCTACAACTCTATTCATTGTACAATCGAAACATTGTTTATCATCATGAGAAATACTATTTATTACATGCATAACATATTACATTATGATTATGGCATAGTATCACATGCTCGCCACAGACATTACATGTATGGTCTTGCCTCATACTTACCATTTAATGGACAATGTCAGATTTTTTGATTGATAGGATGGGATTTTTTCAAGGATGATAAAAAGTTGACCTTTCAAGACAGAGAAAGAACAATAAACATAGGACTTTCTCTCTTAGGCGGAGGAGGAAGGGGAGACACAGAGACATGTAAGGAGATTTTCTTTCTAGTTTGGAAAGAAAAACACAGAGAGAGACTTCTTCTCTTTTAAACCAGAGGATTATCATCCTTTTTCATCTCCTCTCATTTATGGTATGTAATATTTCTACATTGAATGAGAAGAATGGCTGCCCATAAGACAATCTGTGGATGTAGGTAACTCTGTCGAACCACGTAAATCGTGTTGTCTCCATATTATTCCAATTTATGCTTGTTGGAATCGACGTAGTACCGTCCGTACGATTAGTTCTTTGGTTAACGGGAACAGTTAGGACGCTCCCAAACCTCAAAAGACCTTATCCAGCCCAAAATCGATCACATAAACAAAAATAGCAGTTGCAACTGTTTATTGTGATTAAACATTTCTTATTTACCAATTTAGGCGTCACCATTGACAATTCCGCCAAAGATGTTGATTCTATGTCCCTCTCTAACAAGCATCTTTTTACAATTCATACACATAGCAATACTTTCATAGAGGTACGTGATTTTCACTTTTTTTTTATGCTTTTTTATTTCCCCTAAAAATGGAAATCACTTGTTCTATATTCACAAATTTGAATTGCAAAGATAAGTTGCAAGGTTTGAATTGGAAATTGCTTGACTATCGAGTTGGAAATTGCATGTATGCCGTCCTGCTATTATTAGATCGTAGGCCCCACCTCAAAACAAGCACCCAACATTTTCTCTCATTTGAAGACTCTCTTACCCGTGCTCATCTCCCTTGAATCCTCTCTCATCGAGCTGTTCCAAGTGAGATGTTCAACAAGAATTTAATACTTTTATTAGTCTTTTATATCGAGAATATTAGTGTTTGGGTCATCTCTCCTCGAGCTTACAACTCAGACCTTGCAATTCAAAACGTCAGGAGGGTTGTTAACTTAGGATAATATACTTAGAACAAACCAAACATTGGTGAATCAACTTGTATAGATGCAGTTCCTTTTCCTTTTCCTATTCCTATTCAATGAAGTTTAACCGCTTTAAAATGCTGTGAAAGCTAATCAACTTGTTAAATTGAAACCTTAGGAATGGGAATATGAAACGGGGGTACTATTGTCTTTTTATGTAAATAGCTAGCCCTTTTTTTTTCTTTTTTTTCATTGTTAAATGGTGATGAAAAACAGGCATCTCATAGTAATTTTTAATTTCTTTGATTAGTAAAGAAATAAAGCTCTCTAATTCTGCTTCATGGATTTAAGGATTTCTGTTCAAGTATTTGAATCTGTGTATTTTTAATGTCTGGACAGATAGTTGATCTACATTAGATTGACTGTTCATTTATAAATAAATCACCTGGTGGCTGATTCAAACCACAAGAGGGTAAGCGAATTTCTAAACTTTGCTTGCTTGGTTGCATAATCCAAACTTGCTATGCTTTTAATCATATAGACTTCTTTAAGACTCAAAAACTACAGAGATCAGTTTTCTAAACCTTTACATTGCTAAATACATCTCCATTCAAAAACAAAGAGTAAAAATCACCTTTCTTGAAAAATCGCTGGCTGTGTTTGGTTAACTAGATCTATAGGAAAGGAAAGGAAAACAAACTTTCTGTGCGTTTGGTTCATTGAAAAATATGGGTCAATAGGAAAATAATTTTCTAAAAATACCCTATTTTTAGTGAAAACCCTACAAACTTTTCTCCTTAAAATGAAGAGAAACCATGGAAAACAAAGTGATATTTTTCCTTCCTTTCTATCATTTTTCAACTTATCAAACACAGAAAGATGCTGCCAAATGCATTTCCTTCGTCTACTTAAAATAAAAAAATTATCATATAAACTTTCACTTGACCTAACTTTATATATTAAATTTTGGCCCTAAGATATTTCTAAATGGCATAAGAAAACATCCCCTATATCTAATGATTTATAATAATATTAAGGGGAAAAAAAAAGCTTACCTCTTAATACACATGACAAATCAAATGTTGGCTAAGTGGGTTGAGGTATTCTCCATGTGATCTTACCAGCTGATTAAAACTAGTGAGACAGACCAAAAAATGTTTTGTCAAAAAAAAAAAAATTGAAAAAATAAGTATATAGGCAGAGAGGGTAAGCAAATCTCTAAACTTGCTGTGCCTTACAGAAATCTTCTTCAAGACTCAAAACTACACTGATCAGTTTTTCCTTGAAAGACGGCAAATTGCGTTTCCTTTCTCTACTTAAAAAACCTAAAGTGATCATCACAGGCATTTGAGAAGAAGAGATTTGCTACGGAGTTCTTCCTGTGAGATTTTACATGGGGACCAATTTCTTCGAACTGCTTCGAAGCTCTCGCCAAGTTTGGTGCTCTGGTATTGCATGACAATGTGATCCTTCCCAGGATTTGCAAGGAGCACTTGAATCACAAACATAACAGTAGCACTGCAGTTCAAGCCATCCCATTAACAGTTAAAAACCATCTTAGCTTTGAAATGTTTCTAAATCATAATTTACCTGTTCACAGTAGCTTTCATGAGGGGTCTCATCAAAAGGGAATTTCAAACACAGATGCCTTGAATGTGGATAATCTCGACAAGCCACCTACCACCATCATTATCACAGTGAAATCGAAGCAAACACCAATCAAACAGATAAAATAGATCTAAAAATAAGATGAGGTTTTGTTGGAAGATCGTTTTCTTTCATTAGGGATGTAGATACTACATACCAATCAACAATCATCAGATGGGGTAGAAGCAGAAATCATAAAGAAAGAAAGAACAAGTATCTAGATTAGTTGTTTCTTGTCTATTCATAATTTCATATCATACCTGACCTGTTTCGGCGATGAAAGAGACGTCTTGATTACCATCGTCCTGAATTTTGGCCAGCGAGAGCTTGTTGGAGAGATCGATGGATTCAAATGGATCGAAATCTAAAATGAAACAATCCTCTGTTTCTTCAAACAGTCTAATGTCATCGTTCTTTTTTAAGCAAAAGATTGGTCTCACAGGACTTTCCTCTTCCTCTGACGACGACCAGATTTCTAACACTTTAATCACATCATTCGCCATTTTCTATTCTGTAATTTTCTTTTTAATCTTTCTTCTTCTTCTTTCGTTTGGGAAGAAAGCAATTCTAGAACTCAAAATTCAAAGCAAAACAGAGAAAACTAATAGAGAGAAATGGCCGCAGATCGAGAGCATTTGACAGTTGGTGGCTCAATGGTACTTTTGACGGAGGAGAAATTGTAGTCGTGCACACCTAGGTACCATATTTGTGTATTCACATGATGTTTCTCTTTTCTATTGGTCATTATTAAAGCGAGAAATGTAGGGTCTCATATGTTGACCAATTACTAAAGAGATATAGGAGTTGAATATGCGAAGATGTTATGGTGACTATCAGTGCTTATTTGAATTGAATTTTGAACGCTTTGATCTCTGTAGCAGTTAATTTAGGAAGGTGCCATTACCGTAACAGCTCTAGAGCTTCCACGAATGCGTAAACGACTAAGAAGCAACGCGCAGCACCATGCAACCCGGCTCTAGGGAAAACAAAATCTGGTCTGACCCGTCAACCCGCTCAGTATTTCAAGCTATTGGGTTGGTTTTAGGTTGGCAGAAATGTGTGTTTTTTGTAATCGGGTCACTCTGAACCGTCCAAATAATAAAAGGATTGTGTTAGACGGATTTACGTTATAAACCTATCAATCCTCCCAAACCTGAAGAGACCCATTTATTAAACGATGGGTTAATATCGACCATATCATGATCTAACCCGTTTCTGACTAACTCAACTTGTGGTTTTGTAAGAATAAACAAATAAAAAATTATGGTTTGGTAAAATTAAAGCTATATCCCTTCACATTTTTGGAATAACGCTAGAGTGATGGTTAGATTTTATTTTATTTTTAGTGGAATGAGGGTTAGAGTTAAGTGAATATACCCAATTTTGTTAATATTTAAATTATTTTACTATTATAAAGTTATGTACCAAGTGAATGGCAATTTCCTTATTAAAAGTTTATGTCCTTAACATTTATTCTCTTCATAAAGTAAAAAATTTAAAGGCTTTAATACTGATAAAAATCATCATAATTATATGCTTTAACCCAATCGTCTTGGTTGATTGAGTGTGAGCATCGTTGTGTGGTTCTAATAATCAAATATAACACCGGCGTGAAATTTTTTTGATTCATGATCAAGATCTTCTGTCATGTATAGAGAGATACGTGATCCAATTTCGAATTCGTGTATAAAAAGGTATGTGATCTGATCATGGTCCGAGTTCAATTCGAATCCGAACTGAGAAAAGCGGATTTAGTAAGGAATTTCTGATTCGATAATTCGATTACATATGATCCGATTCGATCCGATTTCAATTGGATCAAATTCGGATATAGGCTGATTCGATTCGATAAGAGTCCGATCCGATTTCATTTGTGTACGTATATAAATATATAAAATATATATTACAGATATATATATGTATGCATATATAATATTGGGTGACTACTAGTATTAAACATATAATTAGAAATAAGTCATTAATTTATGATACTTTTAAAAAATGATTAAACATATATCAAATTATATTTCTTTTTATTTGATTTCTTATAGCTATAAAATTGGTTTACCAAAAAATCTACAATTATTCGAATCTGATCCGATTCGAAACTAATCGGATTTGGTAAGGGATTTATGATCCGACGATCCAATAAGTATGATTCGATTCGATCCAACTTTTAATCAAATCACATTTGGATAGCCCTGATTCGGTCTGAACCGGATCCGTTGACAGGCCTACTCAGGGTTGTCTCACATGTGCGTAGAGAAGCACACAGGTCTGCCCAAGAATATTGATTTGGGTTGGGATCGATTCGTATAGATCTGTCTTGACCCAATATGGTTCGACTTGACCCATTCTGTCCGAACTGGACAATCGGTTTACGCTTATTGGTTGAACTGATGCGACCATTTGTATACCGATCCAATAAAATATGCATGATATATTCATTGTTTTGAGCCATAACTAGCCCATTTTAAGTTCTAATTGGTCGAACCATGACTCTTTTCAAAGCTATTTTAGTGGACTATCAATTATGATATTATTTTGGCATGATATTTGATTTATGATTTGCATGTTTAGATGGCATTAACATGGTAATTAAAACTAATAGAGACTGTGAGTTATTCCGGGTCAGGTAGACTCTAGATAGATCAAGTTTATTGGAGTCGCCACCATCTAATGGGTTTAGGTGTGAATGGTCACCTATGTAGGGCAATTAATTGCAAAATAGATCCAAAAAATAAGATTTTAAAACAAGGTCTAAACAGAACGGGTAGAAAATTTTAGTTAAAAGAGTAGGAAGGTGTTAGACACCCACTCTTCTAGTTCAACCGGTTACCTGGTATAATTCTATTTGGCCAAATAAATAAAATCCTAAATTAAATAAAAATCTAGAAAATTTTAAGTGTAGTGACACTTGATCTTAAATTATAATTAATATAATTTAATTATAATTAATAATAATCTCTTGTGATGGATTGTAGGCCTAATTAATTGAATAGGTAGTTTTTTTTTTCTGATTGCCCGAAGGTTTGATCGGAAGGATTAACTAACTCACACACCCACAAGGTAAAGACGGGAATTGATCCTAAGAGCTAAGGACAACGCCACGAGGCCCTGATAGAGATGGAAGGAATCCACGATTTCCTCCACCTATTATCTAGGCACGTATGGTTATGAGCGAGCTCCCATAACCATCCTCCTTGTTTTAATATCTACAACCAAGAGAGAGTATAATCTAAAGGTTTTGGGGGCGTATTTGGGGGTGGCAAAACTAGTTTATTTAACACATAAATAAGATACGTTGGATTTGCAAATGGGAGTCAAAATAAGATGCGTTGGATTTGTGAACTTTAGACTTTGCTACAGTGCAAAGTTCCTTCAATGCAAGTACTTTTGGGTACAAACAGGTTTTTGAAACCAAGACTTTTCAAATGAGTTTTCTGACATTATTCTTAAAAAGTTACCCTACAACCTAATTTTCCCTAATGCTTATCTATCAGAACAAATGATGTGCCACTTGTTTATGATAATCTCCATATAAGAGAGGGGACCAAGTGGCAAATGAATCCAATTAAAACCTCCATGCACGGAAGTTATTGTGCACATAATAAATGGTCAGGAACAAGTGGTTGATCGGAATTAAAACCCTAATGGAACTTACCAAATATAAAGGGATCACCATATTGTGAAGTGGCATTTCTAAGTAAGCATAATCTCTGGTATTGTCATGGCTTTGAAAGGCCTCCTCATGTTGTTCATCTTGATGGTTCCATGTCTTCTTGTGAGCAAGAAATATGGAGTGGAAGGAGGGAGGAGCAGAATTTCTAAAGAGGAAGATAAGGAGTTGGAGAGGCAGCTCAAGGTTCTCAATAAGCCTCCGGTGGAAACTTTTAAGGTACAAAATTTATCTTCTTATCTGAAAAGCTATATATATAGAGAGAGAGAGACAGAGAGGTGCAATTGAAGAAACTGACTTGCTCTTATTTTGATAGACAGAAGTGGGGGATTTAATCAATTGTGTTGATATCAACAAGCAACCTGCATTTGATCATCCATTGCTCAAGAATCATAAAATTCAGGTATCAAACTAAACTTTTATTTAATTACTGATTTACTAACTACCACTTCATTATCCTCTTCCCTTATACCCTCCATGTCCTTGCTATTTATTTTTATTATGGCTAATTAAATAATTTTAACTTGACAATCTTTCGTTTTATGAAAGATGAAACCTATGCTTCCGGAGAGATATACAGATGAAACTTGTTCAGTTACCGAATCTTCACATATAATGTTTAAAAGTAAGGCTTGTCCTGAAGGAACTGTACCGATCAAGATGACTCGTAAGGAAGATCTCATAAGAGCCAAGTCTCTATCTAAAGAGCTCGCTAAGAATTTCGGTCAACTCAATCCCTTTCCAGGACAACATGTAAGTTATCTTGCTTCAATAACTTCCATGTAAGCTTTTTTATGTATAAGGTTTGTGTCCTACATATCATTTTATTGATTGATACAGACAATAATTTCTCTGTAATGTTCTAATTCCATGTTTGAATTAATGGTCAAATATTCTTCTTCTTTTTTGTGCAAAAATACTCTTCACAACATGCCTTGTAGAGATGTATCACTCTCTCACAAACAATCAAGCACACTAACACAAGGATACAGGAGGCATTATAGTCTTTGATAATTCCTTTTGTATAATTTTTAATTTTCTATTTCTGAGGCATATTTTGATATATGTTTCAACATATTAATATGATTATTAAAATTAGAGTGTGTTCCTTATTTTATCAGCTTGTACGTGTTGGAGCAATTAAAGATCCTTACTTACCATATCGAGGAGCTTATGCTTACGTCTTAGTATACAACCCAAATGTAGTATCAGGACAATTCTCAACTGCTCAAATTTGGGTTGAAAGCGGTCCTCTTGATCAAATCAATGAGATACAAGCAGGGTGGATGGTTTGTCATTTAAGCATCCTACTCTTTTCAATTTCTTGTTTTAAAATGTGCGCATGTATACACACACTAATATGTTTCTTATTTTTATTTGTTGTTGGTTTTTTAAGGTAAGCCCAAGACTATTTGGTGATAACCACACACGAATATTTACTTACTGGACTGTAAGTTGGAATATGTTTAGTTGCCACAACTTTTATTTAAGATTTGATTAACAGCTATAGTCATATAATTAATTAAACAGGGTGATGGTTACCGCAAGACAGGATGCTTTAATATTCTTTGCTCAGGTTTTGTACAAGTTGACAAACGAATAACCCCAGGCTCTCTATCATTACCCATATCTATCTATGGTGGAACTTAATATGGATTTACAATTTACATCTATCAGGTAACAAATTAAGATGATTGTAATTGTATAAATTAAGTTGTTGAGTTCTTGGCTAATTATAATGCTAATTAATCTAGGACTCTCAAAATGGAAATTGGTTTGTTGGTGTTAGGTGGGGAAAAGGACATTCCTGTTGGTTATTGGCCCAAATCCATATTCAGTCATTTAGCTAAAGGAGCTGACAATGTTGCTTGGGGAGGAGTTGCAAAGGCAGGAGGACCAAATGGTATTAGCCCGGCTATGGGAAGTGGTCATTTTCCAGATGGTCAATATAACCGTGAATGTTCATTTTCTCAAATCCAGCTTTCATATTTAAATAGCCAATTTACTCGTCCTTCAGATGATGAACTAGAAACATATGTTGATAAATCTGGATGTTATGACTTGAAATATTATGGTTATCGAGGTGAGGATGTAGGGATTATAGTTGGGTTTGGTGGACCAGGTGGAAAATGTTCTTCACTTGACTGATAATAAGATTACCTTATTTTAACTTTTTCCTTTGATTTTTGATACAAACTCATTCTATTTAAAGCCCAAAGAAACTGATTACAGAACTTGAGAGTTTAAATTAGAGACCAAAAGCGAAAGAGAACTAGCTTCTAGTGTAACCATTCATACACGTACCATCTATTTTTCCTTGGGCACTTTTCGAGCAAAAAAAAAAAAAAATGACATTAGTTATCTATTTTGTTAACTTTTTAGTTCACAATTTTTTGATAGAATAATAAGAGCGTCATCCCCCACAATAAAATATCGTCATGTGACAATAGACTCAACTGGTGACATGTTCAAACAGTTTTTTATCTTTGATAAAAGTCTCTTAATTTTAAAGATAAAAACCCTATATATCTAATCAAAAGTCAGATAAAATCTTATTATATGATAATATAAAATTAAAAATAGCTAAAATTTAAAGTATCACAATCATAGTTTTTTTTTTCCTAGTGTTTTAAGGTTTTAGGGTTCATCCTTTTCTTTTAGGATTTTAATTTTTTTTAAGGTTTAGTTATTAGGGTTTTAGGGTTCATCTTTTTCTTTTAGGGTTTACCATTATTGTTTTAGGGTTTTATTTATTTTTAAGATTTAACATTTAAGGTATAGAGTTCATGTTTTCTTTCAGGGTTTTAGGATTATTTAGCATTTTTTATATTTCCTTTTAGGGTTTTAGGATTATTTAGAGTTTAGGGTTCATATTTCCTTTTACGGTTTTAGGATTATAAATTAATGTTTAAGATTTCGAATTTTAAAATTAAAAATTTTAATAGTTAAGATTTATCTAATTTTTTATATTTTAATTTTTTACTAACGGTTTTTGTTTTTAAGTTTGAGTTAAACTCTTAGTGGTGTCGTTTGGCTCCCATTCTAGAATTAGGAACTCATTCCCATAACTCATTCATGGAACCCATTCCAGGAACTCATTTTGAAGGTTTCTTGATTGTGTTTGGTTAGCATGTTACAAAATGAGTTCCAACGTAAATAGATGTTTGGTTTTACTAGAATGAGTTCTGCACGTGTATATCCTTTCAAAGGTGGTGGTGGTGCGGGTGGTGATGGTGGGGTGGTGGTGATGGTGGTGGTGTGGGGTGGTGGTTGTAGTCGGGTGGCGGTGGGGTGGTGGGTGGTGGTGGGTCGTGGGATGGTGGTGGTTGTAGTGGGGTGGTGGTGGTGGGGTGGTGGTGGTGGTGGGGAGACACAGAGAAGAAGAAAGGGGATTTATTTATTAGTAGTTGCAGTAATGGAGAAAGGAGAAACATCAACAGGGAAGAATGAAATCGAAGAAATAACGACGACCCATCACGCAACGATGCCACCTGGTCTGACCCAAGAAGAGTTCGAAGAGCTAATGCCAGTCATCGTCGAGTTTCACACGTATCGTATGGGTAAGGATCAATGCTCTTCGCTACTCGCTCAACGCATTTACGCCCCCAGTAGAGACGATTTGGACCATCGTCCGTCACTTCCATAAACTCCAAACTTACAAGTATTTCATCAAGAGTTGCTCGCTCAAAGAAGGACCCCATTCCTCCATAACCGTCGGATGCTTAAGGGACGTCAACGTCATCTCTGGTTTGCCGGCGGCGACCAGCACGGAGAGGTTGGATATTCTCGATGATGAACGGCACGTGACGGGATATACTATTATTGGTGGGGAGCACCGGTTGAAGAACTACCGGTCGGTGACGACAGTGAATGAGTTTTTTAAAGGGAATATTGATGATGATAGGAAGATTTGGACTGTTGTTTTAGAATCTTACGTGATGGATGTACCGGAAGGGAATACGGATGAGGATACTCGAATGTTCGCCTATACGGTGGTGAGATTGAATCTGCAAAAATTGACGTCGGCGGCCGAAGCGTTAGCTCGTAATGGAGATAACAAACTCAGGTGACGTGTTAACTCAAGAAGAATTGATGAAATATGTTTGAATCTTTTGAGGTTTTATTAGAATTGATTTTTTTTTTTTTTTTTTTTTTTTCTGTTTTTGAGAGTGGAACCTCTTTTGTTTGTTTGTGAATAGGTCCCACGTTTCACGGACAGAAATGCCACTCTATTTGTCTCGGTTCAGAGTTGTTTTAGTTAATTTATAAGTATATAGAAATTATGGAAGTTATTACATTATGTAACATCTTTATCCTTTCTGTTATTTAAAAAAAAAAAGACCATCCTTTATCTTTCTTTTTTTTTGTTGAAAAGGTTTTCTTAGAATTTGAACAACGAACATAAAAATGAAAAATATGGTCACTAAATTCCTATTTATCATTGCTATTTTGATTTTCTTTTTCTAGAATTTCTGTTTTTTTTTTCTTCAGAAAAACAGTTCTTTCTTTTCCTAAAAGATGAAGAATATTTGTTCAAATATTTTCTGATTATAAGATGCGTGGCACGTACTTTGATGTATGGAACCCCTCTTTGGCCTTTTGGTTTCTGGGGAGAGCCATCAGTCAGTTAAAGCAGGTGGTGTTTGTTTCCTAGTCTATTTTTTTTTTTTCTGGAGAATCCCAAACCAAAGCCCATTCGGGTAACCTCAATTCCCATTTCATATATATATATTATAGGGTTAACTCCACTTGTACCCTTGTCATTAACGTTCCATTAATGATGTTAAAAAAGCATACGAAATTAATCATTTTAACCCTATCTTTATTTACCCACTATTCTATCAGTACCAACACCATTTTTGCATAATTACTAAGACGATTAGAACCGTCCATCTCACCTGCTGAAGGTTAAGAATCCTTCAGTGATTAATCAAAGAAATGATTTTATTATAGTTTTATGCATAAGCATCTTCGCTTGTTCCTATGGTGTCATTGTTACAGTGTCTTGAGTTGTGTGGAAAAGTTTGATTGAGAAAAGTGATTAGAAGGATAGGAAGAGACGGCCTCGAGTATTGTAATATTTTAATGTACTGCGGATGCAAGTTGCCAACTTTTCTATTAAAGAATTAATGAAGAAAAATGGATCTGGATGAACACAAGACTACAAATACAATCTTTATAGGGGGTGGGAAAGCGTTAGGTAGGTTGTCACAGAATCTTTGCCTCTTTTGGACTTTTTTTCTGATATTTTATTGAATTGCAAAGAAAAGGAGTGGCCATAAACACAAGCACAAGCAACAAGTACGAAGAAGAAGCATGGTCCAATGAGCTTAAGAAACTATATCCATTCATCGTTAATTTGTGCTTGTGGATGCTCTCTTTTATGGTTAATACTTAGTTTTTCTTTTGTAGGCATTTTTTGGGGTATCAACGTGTGGGACTAACCTTTGGGTCGACTTGGTAGTTGTGCTTTTAATGCCCGCGAGTTTGAATTTAAACTAAATATAGCTGGCCCTCTAATAACTTGTTAATTGTAACAGCTATATTAATTTTAACGGAAAATACAGTTTACTCCCTAGGAGTATTATTACAAGAAACCCGCGTCCAATATAATCATCATACAGAAAAGGAACCAATTCATCCGATGAAGAGTTAGCCCATGTACCCGATTTATTCGATGCGGCAATATTTGCCAACTTATCCGCAGCCCCACTCGCCTTCTCGATATATATATATATATATATATATGACTGTATAAAATGTTATCAAAGTTAGCTAGTAGACGACGAGCTTCCAAAATAAGCCCATCGATTCTCAAGCATTGCACTTCAATCCTGCAATCTCCAAAATAATTGGTTTAGTCGCCTTCAATGATAAACACCATCTTCAATCCTTCTAAACATGCCATGCCTGCAGCAATTAGAATTTCCATTACACCGATACCAAATGCTGTTCCGCATAGGATTATACCATCTTCATTTCGAGATAGTGCTCCAGCTCCAAAAGACCCCGGACAACCGTTAATCACACCATCAAAGTTGATCTTGACCCACCCCATCTGAGGTGGATTCCATCTAACAATGATATCTTCAGTGATTGGGTTAGGAGGTTTCATACCGTTCCTCGACTCCAAGATAGTATTTGAATTCATCTGAAGTTTTTGCAAACAAATAACAGTTTTAGTAATATTGGGTGGTTCATTTTCAAAAATTGCATTATTTCTAGTGAGCCAAATAACCCCAAAAAAATTAGAAAATAATGCAGGCAGGTTCGGAATATGGTCCGGGATCTCACCCCTAGGTGTATTAAAAACTTGAACAAACCAATTTCTCATGTTATTCTGATTTTCGAGAGTCAAGTCCACCACCATGTGTGGCAAACCACACAGCCCTTGAAAGAGGGCATTCACAAAACAAATGGAGAGGATCTTTCATCTTGGAAGAGCATAAAGTAGCAATCCTCACCTACCGTCCCCAATTGTTGGGAGAGAAGATCACTAGTAGGAAGTGCATTGTGCATGCATTTCCATAGAAAAATACGTACCTTATTGTAGTGACCTGGATCCATAAATTAATATTAATAATTAATATGTGATTAATTAATAGAGCTAAATAAATATAAATTAAATTAAATTCTAAATTGATTGTTTTATACTCCTAATTGAGTTAAGAAACTGGAATTAGTCAAAGTACTAGTGATCATAAGCCTTAGGTTATCCTAACAACATTGTATGTTTATGTAGGAATCAGTATGAGAACTTGATATGGTGACAATATGTTATAGTAGTACAGAATTAGATTTAAGTGGTAATTAAGTGTAAGTATAGGGGTCACATTAAAATTAATAGGCAGTGTAAGGAATATGAGATAATTAAATGAAATTGACTTGGGCTGAGATTAGACTTGGTCGTATTGACCAATCTTTAGTGCAAGGTCAGTTTGGTAATTTATTGTAATTTGAATTATTTAGAAAAAAATGAGGGAGAGAGAGAATTTCTATTAGAATATGAGTCGGATCTAAAGGGAATTCATCCTTTTCTTATTGGAGGGTGCGTGTGAGTCTTAGGAGGAATGATCATTAGAGAATAAAAGAGGATGTGCGTGTACTATAAGGGAGATTAGGGTTTTGGTTTGGAGAGAAAAAGAAGAAAAAGAGAGAGGAGTGTGGTAGATCTAAGAGAAGAGGTTTGTGTAGAAAGAAAGAGGAAGAAAAGAAGAAGAGGACGAAGGAGGCCAAAAAATTGTGATAATTGCGTAATTGAGCAAGTTAGGTAAGTCTTATTTTTTGTATGATTCAGCATGAAACATTGTGTGGTTTTTTCGATTTGTGATTTATGTAAGAATGCATGATTTATTCGTTTGATTTATGTTAAATGATGATTTCATGTGTTTCAATTGACTTGTTCATGATTTAACATGTTGTACTTGATTTCGAATTGAATGGGTGTCAATTTCATGGCTTGGGGAAGTATTTTTGGGATTCTATCCAGTGGCTTGTCAGCAGGCATCGGTCCACCGATCATGCTACCGATAGGGACTGAAAAAAACAGGGTTTGACCCGTCGGTAGGCACTGGTCCATCGACCGAGCTACCGACAGGGGTCATATTTTGAAAACACGAGTGGTTTGGAGGGGTGGTATGAGCCAAATGAGTATGGATTTGGTCCATTGGGATCAAAAGAAGGTCTATGGGCTTGGACCCACTTACGAGAGACCAACTTTGATTTCCATGGCACACCCCAGCCCCACCGACCAGCCTGCCGACCAGACCTTGAATTGGGGTTTTGACTCCATTTGTTTGGTGATTGGTACCATAGACCTTTAGTAAATTTATATCAGGTTCGTAGTTGGTTTGGTGTGTTTGTGTACTATTGTTATCCATTAGTTGGTAATATTTATTGGGAATTGTATTTGTACATGTGGAAATGACGGATTATTCGCGTGTATGGGCGCACGGGTAGCTTCCGAAGGGTGTTATCACTGGAAATCCCACGGACTAGTGATTATGATACATATGATGGTTTTCGGTAGATTATTCGTGTGTATGGGTGTGTGGATAGTTTCTGATGAAAATTATCGTTGGAACCCTAAAGTATTTGTTACATGCATGGTAGGTTAATGTGAATTGTTAAGTGAGCCCGAGTGTAGTGACCCGAATCTGGAAAATTAATACCAATAATTATTATGTGATTATTTAATAGAGTTAAATAAATTTAAATGAAATTGAATTCTAATTGATGGTGACAATATGTTATAGTAGTGCAGAATCGGATTAAACTGTAATTAAGTGAAAGTGTTGCGGTCAAATTATAATTAATAAAAAATATGAGAGAATATATAGTAATTAATCAAAGTTTAATGGTCTGAGATTTGAAGTGGTCATGTGAACCAATAATTGAAGGTAAAGTAAATTTAGTAAATAAACATAGAATTTGAATGTGATTAGAATGAGAGAGAGAGAGAATTTCTATTTTAATAAGAAGGATGGTTTCTAATTAGTACGGGTTTGAATTTGGGAGGATTCTTAGTGAGGAAGCTTACTTTATCAATTAGGTATGTATGTGGGAAGTTAGGGGAGGTTTAGTAAATTAAGTGATTAAGGGAGGTTATTTATACGAGGAAAAAAGGGGGACGTGAATAGTGTTTTTGGGGGAAAAGAAGATTAGGGTTTTGGGTGGAGAGAAAGAAAGAAAGAGATTGGAGAGGGAAGAACAAACCCTAGCCGTCATTAGGCTTGGAGAATAAGAAGGAGGAGGAACTCGTTAGGAATCGCATACGTAATCAGCAAATTGTAAGTTACATTTTCTGTATAGTCTTCTAGGGATATCAGGGTCGATCTTATGTGATTGTATGCGTATTATGATCTCCGGAGGTTTGATTCTTATTGCAGGACGAATATGTGCTAATATATGTTGATTTGATCATGCTGTGTGAATCTTATGTGATGATATAATTGATTTCGGATTCTTATGAGCATATGTGAACTAATCTATGTTAAACTTATCTATTGTGTTAACATGATGTTTGGTATGGTTTGTTTAGTGTAACATTAATATTATGATGGTTATTGACCTCGGGAATTAATATGGTTTGATTTGGATATCAAAGAGTAGGGTTTCAAGAACCCAGAAAATAACCCAGTTCGTAAACCATCGGCACCCATTGGTACACCAGTGGAGCTGCTGATAGGGAGCTAAAATACACAGAGGGTCCCCACCGGTAAGCACCGGTACATCAGTGAGCTACCGACAGGGACCATAACTTAGGCTTATTTGATCCACCAGAAGGCACCGGTGAGCCTACCGATCGAAACCCCAACTGTTTCTCTATGGAATTTGGGTTGGGGGTTGGACCGTTCGACTTGGGATTGTGACTCATACTTGTTTGGTGATTGTGACATGAATGTTGATGTTGAATAACTTGATTTGCCTTATTAATATGTGATTTATTAAGCATCTATAACTGTGGAAAGGATTCCTGTGATGACTTTCGGCGGATTATTCATGTGTATGGGCGTACGGATAGCTTCCGAAGGATGTTATCACTGGAAATCCTACTGGTACGTTTTATATCTTATCCGGTCAACCGGGCAGCCACAGATAGAGATATGATCAGTTCCTTGTTGTGGGTAACCGTCCTCATAGAAGGCCTCCCTGGGTTAAATCTCTAAATGCAAGTGGGTAACCATGCTCGTCGAAGGCCTCCTTGAGTGTAATCCCTAAATGCAAGAAATAGCTACAGGAATTGAGCCTGGGTAGGTTGAAAGTTCTACAAAAAACACGATGTACACGTGAGAATTGTGAATTAGCCATAATGGTTGTGGAAATGGGGTATTGGTGGAGATTACTTGGTTTGATCGGCTGATCACCGGGAAGTGCATTCATTAGCATGCATTGATTGTTAACATTGCTAGGTTTATCATTATTTGTTGTTATCAACAAATGTGTTCTCTTGATGATATAGACATGACATTAGAAATTATGTTACAATGTGGTGTGTATGATTTTATTCACTCCATGTTGTAAATATGATATTACTAGGTTCGATTTGGATTAACATTATCTCACGAGGATGGATGACAGGATTGTATCTTACTGGACATTCCAAGTTCATGCAACCTTCTATGTTCCTGCAGAGGTGGCATGGCGGATAGACTTTGACTAGTGTTATTGATTCCTTTATTTCGGTTTTTGAACTATAGTTAGGTTTGATGTAATAGGATTGGATCTGTTTTGGGTTACTTTATTTGTGGGATTTCGGCTTTTCTGAAGCCTTGGATTTGAGTTTTATATTTGTTTTCACTTCCGCACTTTGATTGTTCAATAAAGGTAGTTATTATTACTTTTATTGTTGTGTTTTGTTGTAGTGATCTATGTTCCAAGGAAGGGAACCCAAAGGTCTCGCGTTGTGATCTGTGCTACTCGCATAGGGATTTGTGCCATGGGATCCGGGGTGTGACACCAGGAGGTGAAAACTATAAGGATTCCTTGCGAGGTTCCTTGAAGGTTAACTATACCTATGGGTTGAAATCCCCATTTAAATAAGGATTCCTTGCAAGGTTCCTTGAAGGTTGACTATACCTATGGGTTAATTTCCCATTTAAATAAGTATAGGATTCTTGCTAGGGCCTATATGGTTGGCTAGACCTTGGGTTATGACACTCATTAAATTAATAAGTGGGGGCCTTCGTACCATGGATTAGCACCCGGAACGGAGAGAGGGGTATCTGGCTATTCTTGGTAACCTATGTTCCGAATTGATTCATGATAGTGAAGTAGGATGAATGTCACTTAACATGAGACATTAGCTTGGTTCATAACTTTGCATACTCATTTGTATTCTATTGATTAAGAATATCATATAGGGCATTTGAATGATACATTCTCATATCATACTTCATCTCATCCATGTTTCATAATATGACGTAATTCTCTCGTTACCGTACTTTTCTACATGTTGTATTCAAGTTCTTGCTAACAGTGTTTTATGAGGAGTTGTGACATACATGTTTCTTACTGGGCATTCCAAGCTCACGCGACTTTTCATGTTGCAGGACGATATGAGACAGGGAAAGATTGGACATGATTGTTGTTGTTTATTTTAGTTTGGATTATGAACTCTTATGCATTTTTCTTCATGGATTTAGTTGGATGTAACTATGTTATGAATTTTCAGAATTATGGTTCGTGTTGATCTAGACTCTTTGACTCCTCTGAAGTCATTGAATTTGATGTAATTAATTGTATTGCTTCCGCACTCTGAATTTAATGAAAGTAGTCTTTATTGCTTTTATTACTTTTGGATTGATTTGGTGATCCGCGTTCCATGGTTGGAACCCGAAGGTCTCACCTCGAGATCTGTGTTGCCCGGATAGGGATTTGTGCCACGGGTTTTGGGGGGTGACACTTATTGGGGCATGGTAGATGCCAGATTTTGAGCCAAAAACTATCAATCTCACCTAGAGTTGGGTTACCATGGATAAGATTGTAAGCGTAACAGAGAAACAACCAGAGCTGGTTTCTGTCCATATATGTTTATCACAAGGCATTGATCTAGCAATCGGGATTGCTTTGATCACGCTCGTAATCTCGGTCGGCCAAATTCTATCAATTAATGCACAATTCCATGTCTGAAGGTCTTGCACAATAAGTTCTAATACCATACCCATATCGTCAAGGTGTGTACAATCCAGTTGCCATTGTTGTGCTTGGGTACGTGGGACCCACTGATGATCTAAAATCTGAATAGATTGCCCATTTGCAACAATCTACCCCAGTCCATCAATGGCCTTGTCCCTCAAATGGACAAGTTTTTCCCATATGAAAGAGTCATGCGGCAAAGCCTGGGCATTCTCAAATGCACATCCCCTAAAGTACTTTACTTTAATTACTTTAATCCAAAGGTCATTTGACTCAGAAAAGAGTTTCTAGGTCCTTTTTACGAGGAGTGCATCATTAAAATCCAAAGGAGATTTGATGTTCAGACTTCCTGCTTTTTTTGGTTTATAAATTTTTTTCCCAGTTTAAAGTATGTAGAGTCTTCTCTTTCCCATGTCTGTGCCAAAAGAAGTTTTTGGCCTCAGCATCAAGGTTTTTCAAAATACTAGTAGAAAGGCTCAGACATGACATGAGATGTTGGGAAATGCTAGCAAGCACAAAATTATTGAGTGTGACATGACCAGCTTGAGTAAGGAAGGCACACTTCCAGGATGCAAGGCGCTGGCTAACTTTAGCCAGCAAATCCACAAATATAGCTTTTTTAGGTTTATTCGATATCAAAGGGGTACCAAGATAAGCACTCGGATCCCGGACACAATTAAGTTCAAATGTCTCAGCTAATGCTCTATTCACACTGCCCTTAATATTCGGACTGATCAGAATGCTAGATTTACTCTTATTAAGAGTATGCCCAGCAGCTTCACAAAATTTATGGACAATATGGTTTAAGACTTTGACATTCATTGTGATTAGTCCTACCCAAAATTAGTAAGTCGCCAGCAAACATGAGATGGTTAATCGTCGAACAATTCCTACTAATTTTGACACCATGTATGAGATTTAAGTCCTGAGCAGTGTTCAAAGCAGTCGAAAGTACTTGTTGTGTCAGTATGAAGATGTATGGTGACAATGGGTCACCCTGACGAAAACCACGAGAAGGCTTAATAAGTGTCACGCCCCGAACCCGTAACCCGGATCCCTAGGTGGGATGACACGAATCACGAGGTGCAACCTTCGGGATCCATTTCTGGACCGCGGATCAGCATATCATAACCAAAGATAAAAATGAAATAAATAATTTTATTCATTCAATAGAGTACGGAAGCAAAACTAACACCAAATAAACAAATCCTACTGGCACTCAGCTGGGCCATCTATTACATCAATTCCCAAAATTTAATAAATAAATAAC